>JAMKCH010047336.1:0-11352 GCA_023653785.1 Ophioderma brevispina | reverse complement strand
CCAGATAGATATGGTAAGTAGAGGAGTATTACGTTGAGACGACAAATAGTCCAGTATCAAAATCTCAGTTAATTTTGACTGTAAATATTAGCAGAGCTGCGTAACACGCGTCCGTGTTGAATAACAGCCAAAACGGAATGAGGGAGAAGCTAAGTCGACAGGGTGTGACCTGGGCGCACTGGTCGAGACAATTCTCTTTAGGGTGTGTATTATGGTCAGAAATTGGGGGCATTTCAGATACTTTCGAAGGGAAATGCATATGTTTCAGTCAACATTGGTCTGTTGTAAAGGAAATCAGATTCAGTGTAATATTTTATGAATGAAACCGGGATTTTTGCTCTGAAAAGATCCATTACTTACACATGTGCGGCGCGAAGCGCGCAAAAATGTTGCCATTGAGAAGTAAAAATGTAATAGTTAATTTTTGAACAAAATGCGCGCGGAAAGCGTGCGGAAAATGACCAATTATGGTAAAATATGCGGTTCTTTTTGGTCAAAAAAACACAGAACAGGCATCAGCATTGGGGGATGATCGTATTGAAACCCGCACCATAAGGCATTATCAATCCATGGCTTAGATAATTACGATGGGGAACCCATCCTAAGAATGTTCACAAATCTCTATCTTCAGCCATTCTTGTCAAATTGACCCAAGTGTTGTGTCACATTTCGTTTCTCTCCATCTGGTTTTGGACGTCCTGGCTTTCTTGGACTTTCTGGGAGTCCAATCTGTCACTCTGATGGTCCACCTGTTAGCCTGCAGTCTAGCAACGTGGCATGCCCATCTATGTTGTCACCCCTAATGCAGTCGATAATATCAGTAACTTCCTGTCTGTGATCGGATTACAGCACTTCTCTTTGTATCTTGAAGTCTGATGCAAAGCATGATTCGCTCCATCATCCTCTGTGCAACTGCAAGCATCTCCATCCTGGTGTTATTCAAAGCCCCCGTTTCACTGCCGTACGTCATCACAAGGAAGAATGTATTCATTAACACCCTTTCTCTTTTAACTCCTACTTCTTATTTTTGATGATGTTTTTTCCACTGTTTGCAAATATAGCCCAAGCCTGTCCATACAATTCTTCCTCTGATCTCAGGCAAGGTCACATCACGCATACTGTATTCCCAAGGCTAGATGGAGCTGTTTGGAACTCGTAATGATTTCCCGTCTACAGTTATCTCGGATTTTCTGGTGTGGTCATTATACATCACTTTGGTTTTCCAACACGCCCCACCCCCTCATCAAATATTGGGGGTTATCCCCATCCCCCGGGATTTACGCCTATGGACCATAGACTGACTTGCGTCGCATGAAGCAAGAGTCTTGGGGCTTTGCTCAACGTTTGATGTGTGGTTTCCAGCCCTGAGCCTACCATGGATCTCATCCCTAGACAAGGTTGACTTGAGACAGCGGAGAGTACTACTCCCCATGGGTAGGTGGGATGATAAGCTTTGATTCTCACTATTATAGAACTTCTTCCGCATGAAAGAGATCTGTAGTTCTCAGTTCCGTTGCCCAGACCCACAAATGTGCGACATTTTGGGACAACTTGTCATATCTGACTCTTTCCCCGCTCCCGAAATTCAATATTGGCTGATATTGGTATCTGTGAGTGATTGATGCTGTATGTTACCTCAACATGGCTTGGTGGGGGTGGGAGGGGAGGTAACGAAGGTAAAGTAATGTAACCTCAGAGAAAGCATGTGCTAACAAATATTCCACTCATATAGTAAAAACGGGGCGAGGAAGCTCATTGTCCAACGAAGTTAATTGCACAAGATAATCTTGTGCGAAATTGTTGGGACCTTTGTCATAATGACTCTTTCCCCGCTCCTCCCCTATATCATATTGTACTAAAATTGGATTGATTCACCCCAATTTATTGGTCGGCTATGAGTTGCAAAAATATTGGGCGAGCCGCAGTCGAGTCCAATATTTTAAAACTCTAGCGAGACCAATAAATATTGGGCGCAATTCATCCAATTTTAATCATTATCAGCGTAGGATCCGATATTAGCGCGTATCGGACACCTCAAGCATGATAATGGACTGATATTGGTAATATGTGATGATGATGCTTGTATTTGTACCTCACATGCGTTGGTGGGGGTGGGAGGGGAGGTACAAAGGTAATTAATGTTAACTTCAAAGAAGCATTGCCTAACACATATCCACTCATATAGGAAAAGGGGCGAGGAAGCTCATTGTCCCAACAATTTTGCACAAGATCAATCTTGTGCGAAATTGTTGGTTCACTTTGTCATAATGAGCTCTTTCCCGCTCCTCCCTATATCAATATTGTAATAAAATTGGATTATTTCATGCCCCAAATTTATTGTCGAGCCTATTTGAGTTTCAAAAATATTGGCGAGACGCAGTCGAGTCCAATATTTTAAAACGCTAGCGAGACCCATAAATATTGGGCGCAACATCCAATGTTATCATTATAATGCGAGAATCCGATATTATCGCGGACGGCACCTCAAAGCATGATAATGGCTGATATTGGTATATGTGAGTGATGATGCTGTATGTTTACCTCAACATTGCTGGTAGGGGGTGGGAGGGGAGGTAACAAGGTAAATTAATGTTAACTTCACAGAAAGCATGTGCTAACAAATACTCCAATCATAGGTAGTAAAAATGGGTCAGAAAGCTATTCCCAACGAATTTTGCACAAGATTGCAGCTGTAAAAGTCTTTGAGAACCTTGGTGTCCTCTGTATTGTTGATCTTCCGAAACAGAAACAAATTCAACTGCGAAGAGCTTGATGGTAGAGTTTGTGTTTCTCCCGATTGGTTTTTCATTGCTGTAGAGAAGAAACCATCAGTGGCGGCTTCAGTTGCCTGCCCTACAATGTACCTATGTAGGACCTTTCCTTGTGGTACTGTAAGTTCTGAAATGTGGCTGCATATCCCTCAGAAAAAATCACCCCATGCCCCTGGGAAGCTCTTTGACTCAAACGCTAAGTCTTTAACTTTCATTGGGAGATTGGTGAAAGTTAAGTTCGGAGTTACTTCCGCGCCGATGGAGAATTGTCTATGGCATCACACCTTTCTCATGTTTCATGGTGACGTATTAATCAAAGTTTACGTGGGGTGAATAAAAATGTTTCCAATCTTAGTTTTAAAAGAATACCAAATTATCTCTGTCATATTCCAATATGTATAGTTTGTGCTGGATCCGACTCTGTGGCGTCAAAATGGTTAAAAAACTGCCAACAAATCTAATAAAAAATGGGACTGTAAATGGTGCGCCCGCATTTGGGCCAAACCCATCCTAATAAGGCCAAAAAAACACACCCAAGGTTGTCTCATAAGAAATGTGAAAAATGGCAAAGCCCTTTTTAAGAAAATGCTACTGCGAAATGTGGGATTTTAAATTATTTTTTATTACATTTTTGTTACCCACTTCTTTCAATATGAGGGGGGTGTCAAAATGAAGTTGCTCCCGCATTATAAGAAATTTTCTCAATTAATATGAAGAAGAATTAAAATAAAATATAAGTTTTTAAAATATATTTAAAATATGGTTTTTCCGAATAGAGGATACAGAAAGCTATACCATTCGGTGTGCACTGGATTACAACAGACTTCTGACCTATTTTGGCCATTGCAATGGTGAAAAATATTCCTTTATTTCCATTTTTTTGATGAACAATTTGGCTTTCATTTCTTACCAAAGTTTATGGCAAAATTTTGATTTTTTTTTTTTCCTTGTGCAACCTGAAATTGAACCTTAAGCCGAGGCGCTTTCTTTTTAATTTTGTTATTCACCTGAAGGTGGAAAATAGGTTGCATGTTTCCGTGTCCCAAAATTATGGATCCTTGGAATTGCTGGATATTTTCGGAATTTTTATTTCGGAATTTAAATATAATTCATATTACATACTTTTTTAGGTGGAAATGTGTTTTTTTTTTTTTTTTTTTTTTTTTTTTAATTTTTCTTTATCAAAAAATTAACTCAGAATCACAAATTAATAAGATTGTTTTTATTGCACAGCAACAAAATTGTGATTTCAAAAAAATGGGCACATTTTAAAATGTCCCAAAATGGTCAAAAACAGTCTTCAGTGTGTTTTGATATTATCTTTCAGGCCCCTAATTTCCTAATTGATATTAACACTTACTGCATAAGGGGGGGGGGGGTTCCCCCCCCCCCTAGGTACCAACTGTAGTTTTTCAGCGGCGATTTATGCTGCAATATATTTGGTTTTATATTTTGTTGTATTTGTCTAACTTTTTTTATTTGCTCTTGCTTGGTGCCAAAAAGAATCATTTTGCGTTAATTAGGTTTGGGTCCTATGAGCCCCCCCCCCTTATGCACTAACGAAGTGCCCATGACAAAAATGAAAAAGCTTATTAAGTTCTGTGATTCTGATGTCAATAATGCATACACCTAGTGACAGAAACAAAGTAAATAATTAGAATTAACAAAATCTTTCAAAGTATAGTAGGCCATTGGGCCATTAATTTTATATACATCAGGTAGCGAGTTATTGTAGGAACCTATGTTAAAAAAAGGTAAATTTACGAAGTAACCCTAAAAAAATATAAAATGGCATGAGACATTTTATGTTTTTGGTGCTTTATATGGTAAATTAGTTCATTCTTCACCAATTAAAGCAATCAGCACAAGTCTAGGGGAAGCAATGCCATAGAAAATGCGAAAAAATTAGTTTTGTCTTTTTCGCACATTTTGACGCGAAATAAATGAATGTTTTGCCCCTAATTTTTTTACTGAACAACGTTTCTTGAGTTTTTTTCTTTATTGTTTGATGTCTTTGAAGCCTTCGAACAGGTGGTGGATTTCATCTAACAATCCCTTTAGTAAGTGGTTTATATTAGGGGGGGTCACTAGAACCCCCCCCCCCCGTTATGCCTAACGGAAGTGGCAAACCCCTTATGCATTTTAAGTGTTAATATTTCTGTCCAAATGGTTTTTCAAAAATCGGTCAGTTTGTTGTTACAAAAGGGTAACTATTAAATCCACTTTTTAGGGGAAAAGTAAGACACAAATAAATAAGGATGAACCAACCCATTTTTTACCTTCCCACATCTTTTATCTTCCATAGGGCAGAAATAAACCTAAAGAAGTATTAGGACTGTAACATCCTATTTTTAAAACGTTGTTTTTCCTCCTATTTCCCTTAATATGCATGGTCCCTTTATAGGTATCGTTCTTCATGTTTGAGTGTGGTGGTGTGTGTGTGTGTTTGTGTGTAGGTGTTTTGTGTAGGTAATAGGTCCCATAAATGAATAACTCGCTTCTTTCATTATTCGTTTTTATCTCCAAAATTATACAACAAGAACAAGAGAACATTACAAATCATCAGAAATCAAGAAAAACATAGTTTTTTGGTTTAAATTAATCAACCCTGAACTTGTTAATTTTCCGGGTATATCGATCACCATTTTTTATACCAATTGAACCGTTACCATTGTTATATATTTGGTATGACCATAGAGAATAACAATGACACACCTATTGCCTATGTTGGGAGTAATAAGTCATCATGACGTAGAAAGCCCCAGTGGTAACGTTAAAATACTTTCCTCTTCAATCCATGCACGCTAAATGTAAGCGCGTATTGCCATAGACAATGGGGAAATTACTACGATTTTTTTTTTTTTTTTTTTTTTTTAAAAATGTTATATATTATACAGGTGGTTTGCCTATCTGCATACAACCTGTTGTGTGGAAATTACAGCCTTTTGTAATACGAATTATTGATGGGTAAATGTAATGCAGTGTGGATACACTAATGGCATTATTAAACACTGCAGAAAATGCACACTGAGCCAGCTAAGACTTTAAAATACTGACAAAAATGGCTTGATGGTGTTATTTTCCTTTACCTTGAGATGATTCCCTTGTGATAAAAGTGACAAAAAGTAGAGTTAATATTATATATCCTTATTCCATAATGTTTGTGTGGTGTGTCCCTGATCTTATTCCTTGGTCGTACTTCCACTGCAGTTTGTCGACGGCACCAGTGCTTCCACAGCTTGACAGAGTTCCAATAGGTTGTATTTTCGTTCATCGTGAATTTTATATATTTTATTCCTTGTTTCTCTGGGGTTTTTTTTAAATAGCCATTCGAATGTTTGGTTATCTCCAAATCGAAACCCACTTTGGTATTATCCCTGTAAACTGTTGGTTATTCCGTAACACGGCGAGCGAACGGTCAGGTTGCACTGTGTGTTGGCGTGTGTTTGTTACTGTGAGTGATTGATGAATCCTTTGGTAATGCCCTGTTTCATTCTTCATAACAAATTGGCGTTTTTTTTTTAACGTGGGGGGTGGGGGGGGGGGGCATTCGCTATTCAAATAACAGTGTGCCAGAAAGCTGTATACATCCAAAGCAACTACTTATTTTAAGGTCTTGGTCTGCCATATAATTTCCAAAAAGGGCTTTTTAGAAGTTATATGCTTCTTAAAGAGCAGATTTTTCTCTTTAATATGCTTTTTATCCGCGTTCAAATCGGCCATCGGGTTCCAAAGTTTCGCTATTTTTAGTTGGGGCAATTTTCGCAAATGTATTCTTTAAACCAATAATAACAAGGAAAAGTTAATGAAAACAATAAATAATTTTTTTGTTTCTTTAATTGTTTTTTCACCAGCTATTTGTAACAATTTTCCCTTCAAAATTGCATAACTTCCGAAGGAACATGTGAAAAACCTGCAATACCGTCGCTATTTCCTAGAATTCATGAACTTTGTGATACGACATTCAAACTCGCATTGATGCTAAATATTTGCATAATATGCCAATTAGGTGTTTCTAGACGTCAAAGGCGATTTCTCAAAATACGTTTTTTTCATAACTTTCCCCGAGTGTTTTCTCGGTAACGAAATATGCAGAAAGTCATAATTTTCGGTGATATATGCGTAACAGATTATTCTACAGGTCGTACAGAGCCCTTTTTTGCAATTTGTAAATATTTTAATGAAATATTAATTTTTTTAAATTATCAATTTGCTACAATTTGTCGAAAATGGGCAAATTGAATTGGGGGGGGGAAATACTGTATTTTACACGAAAAAAATTGGGAAAATGGCTCTTTTACGACACTGTGACAATACTTTATACTACAATTGCAGCTAGAACGATCTGTTGAATATGCCATGTTTTATCTATGAAAAAAAACCTTGGGAATTAAGGTATCAAATTGAGATAAATCGACCATTATTATGCAAATGAGGTGACCTTTACCTTGACTTTTATTTTTGTAATGTCACCAACTGTTGCCATATGCGCAACAATAAAAACCAAGATAATGTCCTCAAATGTAATTTTGATTTTTAATGGCAGACCCCACCTTAACTTCAACGCAGACAAATTAAAATTTGTGTAATTCGTCTACTGAAGATCATGGAAATAAATCATAGAAATAGTGTACAATTACAGGCTTGCAAAATTATGTGGTCCGCGTATGAGGAGGTTAAAATATAATACTAATGGGGTCTATACATGGTTTGGTTTTTGCATTTTGCTGCATTTTGATCAGTTTTTTCTTTTTGCTGCATTTTATTGCACTGTTTGTGTAAATTGTATTGTCAAAATTATAGAAGCGTTCTCGTCGCGGCCCTGTTGTCGGCATTTTCTGCAATCTGGAGAATTGCCTACTGATTCTGCTTGATTAACTTATAATAATATTTGAATTTTTTCATTTTATGTCCATTTGGGTTTTTGTTCCTGATCTTGACTTGAAACTCCGAACAGACCGATTCATGCACATAACGGTTCAGCACTTATTTGTATTTTACTATATTGTAATCAACCCTAGAAAAACTTACAGTGTATATTTTTAACAATGTAATCCTATGCATGCTATAGAGATAGGTAAATAATGTGGTATTTTCGTTCTTAGAAAGGCCATCATGGGGAGGCATATGAAAACACTCAAATGACACACTAATAACCCAACCACGTTCCCTAGGCCTATAAAAGTTTTCGTAGGCGTGATCCCACTCCAGTTCAAAATATTTGCTAACCAGAAACCGAGCATTACACAGATTGATGAAGCAAGTTTTATTTTTGCCTGATATTCTTCCCATTTGACACCTCACCAATTCCATCTTTTTCGTTGCGAAGAGGAACTCTACAAAAGCTACAAAGTCGGCATGCATCTGGGCAACTGTGTTACGAACTTAGATGGTTCAATCTATCTTACTAATTCGTTCCAAGCTGCTGTTTGAATGATAGGCTTTCAACATTCATATTTTTCTTGCGGTAACCCACAGCGATCTGTCAAGGGACCTCTTGATTTCATCCTATATACTTGTCCTTTGAGTGGCGTAGTTGGTTAGTTCTCTGCTAAGCATAACTCACATTATGTCTGTAACATGTTGTCATTAACGATGTGAAGTTATGCAAACCACATGGAATCCTTTCCCCTGTTACCAGCATGAGCAGGCTTTCAAAGAGTCAAAACTTTGTAGACTGCAGACTAAAGAACACAATATCAAAGCAATTCCAAATCGAGTTGATATGTTCCTTAGATAATAATTGTTTACCTTTTGAAATAGTTTAATCCTCAAAAATTTGTCCTAAAACAGTAGAAATCCATCATTTTTCCGTAGAAACAACCTTTCTCATGCGGAATGATTGCAGTCGCAATTTTCTTCAAATTGTTTATTTATAATTCTTTAAGTTTTTTCACATATGTCATCGCATTATATAGGATCTCAAGTTGTGTTGATAGTGAAGACAGGGATATATCGTCATTAGATGATTGTGAGATCGCCAAGGTGAGGTAGGTAACAGGGGAAGGTATTCCATGTGGTTTTTTGCATAACTTCACATCCTTTAATGACAAAAAAACCCCATGTTAAAGACAAAATGTGAAGTTATGCTTAGCAGAACTACATTTTGGTACACATAGCGGAATTATGCACATGTTTATGCAGATGACACACAACTCTATTTAGTACCATTTAGTACCGCAGTCATCCAAGACATCTGCATGAAGCTATCAACAAATTGGAAAGTTGCATATCTGCGTTGGCGGCGCCAGACCTCTTTATGGAGGGAAACGAGGAGAGGGAACGTTTCTGGGGGGAAACTATTAAAAATTTTGAGATTTGTAACCAATCTTGGCCCAAAACCGATGATTTTTGCCAATATTTGGTAATTTTTGGCCAAATCGCCGAATTTTGCCAAAATCCCCTCATTTTTCTTTCGGCCGGCGGGGGGGGGGGGGGGGGGGGGGGAAAAAAAAAAAAAAAAAAAAAAAAAAAAAAAAAAAAAAAAAAAAAAAAAAAAAAATGCATAACATAGTAAAAGTAAAATGAACAAAATATGAGGAAAAAATAAATATATATAGATTCTGTTAAAATATATGGAAAGAAAACATGTTAATGCCGTTAAACATGAAAAAAACTAAAAACTGGCCATTTGACTAAGTTCCTGACTTCACAGCCACCTTAAAGTTCGAGTTACTCCCGCGCCGGATGGGAGAAATTGGCTATGGCATCACACATTTCTCATGTTTCATGGTGAGCGGGAATTAATCAAAGTTTACGTGGGTGAATTAAAAATGTTCCAATCTTAGTTTTAAAAGAATACCAAATTATTCGTCTGATCATAATTCCAATTATGTATAGTTTGTGCTGGATACGACCTGTGGTTTTAGCGTTATGGCGTCAAAATGGTTAAAAAACTGCCAACAAATCTAATAAAAAATGAATGTAAATGGTGCGCCCGCAAAAAAAAAAAAAAAAAAAAAAAAAAAAAAAAAAAAAAAAAAAAAAAAAAGCCACCACTTTATATCTGATGTAATATCTTGGACCATCACCAATAGGTTTAAGGTGTGTACTTTCATTCTTAGCATCACGCACCTTCCAGTCTACCAGCTATTGTTATCGATATGCCAGAATCGACACTGCAGACTTTGCTAATGATCTTGGTGTACACTGGATAGGACACTTCAAATGAAAAATCACATTAGGAACATTACACGCTCTGCATCTTTTGGAATCTACAAGACTGGACGGATCCGTGGGTATTAAGACACACGGTAGTGTGTCCACTAAGTTTTAAAAATAACAACCCAAAAAAGAGCAAAAAATCAAATCAATTAAAAATGCATTAAAACGTCCATGATACAAGCGACACATGCGCCGTGAGTATATTAACAGAAACAAACTTCCATTTGACGCGTGTTTAACAAGTAAAACCACTAGGTGAATCACTTAACTAATACGTAATACGAAAGCAGATCACGTATTTCAACACTCAGATGTATATTTGACACATTTCATGAGCAAGATATGAACGACAACTTAGAGATACTTTCAATCAGTCAGTTATAACGATTATTAGTGGAGAATGTGAAACTTTTAAAAATGGTCTCACAGACCTTCTGCTTTTATTACGAAATGAATAGTAGCCAAACTTAGTACATAATTTTTAGTTATCCTCGTGGTATACCTTTTACTGATAATATAAAAATAATTGACTTCATACAAAAATGATGTATAACGGGGTTCTTTTGTTCAACATCACTAATAAACCCTCACTTATTAGCATACAACAATGCTATAAGTTTCCTCCGTGGCCCATCGGACTAAACGGTGGACGTTTTTTTTAATTTTATTTTGGTTTGTTGTCGATTGGAGTCCGGCGGTGGCCCTCTGCCATATTAATAATAAATTGTGCTAGTATAAGCTAGTATAGTAAGTTGTAGTTCTGGTGATCATTCTCTTTGCTTTGGGATATGTAGGCTTGTCGTCAACATGACCATTTCAACGGAATGAAGTATAATCAATCGTATCTAAAATTGTACAAGGAGGTTAAAACATGCCCAAATCGTTCTCATATATTGTCAAGATCGGGAAACATCAAGGTTATCAGTTCGATTTTGCATTTAAATGAATGTTCATATGTTCATAACAATAAAAATGATCGTCTTAGCTAATATAAGCTAATATTATTTAATAATTCTTAGAGTCATAGCAAGTAATATCACATTTCAAGGCAGGGGAAGGTTTCGCGCACAATTATAATAAGTATATTACAAATTCGTTCTCTTGCAAAAAATATCCTCTGGCTAGATGGGGTTGTATACACTCCAGTAAGATTTTAACAGGTATTTTCTTTAAATTGAATGATAAATTCCCTGCCAATAGGCCAATATGGTATTGTAAAATCCATTTGTTTTATCGGTTAGTAAATTTTACCTGAAGAAAGAAGCTTAAACGTGTGGGTAATTAACATAACATGAAGCTGAATTCTTAAACTTCTACCACACCACAACATAAATTGAGAGTGGAAAATTCACTGTCCATCTGGGTGGTCAGTGAATTTTTCACTGACTGTCAAATGTTGTTGTGGTGTGGTAGAAGT
>JAMKCH010047335.1:0-11411 GCA_023653785.1 Ophioderma brevispina | reverse complement strand
AGCATGTGCGGACATGCGCGTAGCATTCACGGACGTGGCGCGTAAATCATGCGCGGACGTGCTCGTTGCATGCGCGGACGTGCGTACATACGCGTATGCATGCGTAGACGTGCGCAATGCTGAATATACATGCGCAGACGTTGCACATATGCTTATGCTGCGCAGACCTGTCGTACATGCGCGTATGCGTTCACACGTGTGCGTATGCAGGCTGACGTCGCACATTCCGGAGTCAGGACGGACTTGTGCCACATTGCGAGTATGCATGCGCGACGTGCGTACAATGTGTGTATGCATGCGTAGAACAGCGCGTATGCATGAACGGATATGCGCGTATGCATGCGCGGGCGGGCGTACATGCGCGTATGCATGCGCATAAACCCAGATATCTATCCAACATAAATTAGACCCCCCCCCTCCCTGTAAACATGAATATTTTGTAAACAAGGAGATAGGCAGAATGGGGTACTTTAGAAACATACTTGTTAAAAAATAAAAAAGTAAAATACTTCTTTTTTGATACATAGACATTTTCGTGCTCAAAGAGCACGGACCCTAGTCGTGGTGGGAATTTTCTGCGCCTTTGGAATTGACCCTTGAGAACCTTAACCCTTGGTCACACATAACATGGTTTACTGGAAGACTTTTTATTTCATCTTTCCTAATCCCTACAATTGTATATTGTCTTTTTGCATATGCAATTGTGGAGATATGTTTCATATTTTTACCTTTGACCCCATAAACGATGGGTCACGAACGGGGTCACGGTGGACTCTTTTTCATATTCTTCCTGATGCCAATCCACGATTGCATAATTAGATTAGTCAAGTAAGCTTTCCTTCAGATCTGACCCATAGATGGACCCATTTGAACCTTTTGGACCCATGTTGTGAGCATGACAATAGAACTGTTATCCTTGGTTCTTGTGACCACCAATATACCAACTTACCTAATTTGGTTGATGAGTTATAGTGTTTTTCATATTATTAACTCATTTACCATAGCTTACGTGACCCCTTGGACCAATATTCTGTCATATGATTAGTCTAACTCTATTCCGCAACTTTGCACCGACAGCACGTATCCAAGTCCTTATCGTTTTTAATATACATTTTTTCAGTATTAATTAGACATGGCCGCCATTATTGAATGTTAATGAACTCCTATCGTTAGCTGTGTACATCCTATATGAAGGATGGTCTAAGGTTTCTTGTGAACAAATTTGGAATCTCTATCTTGTTGTTCGTAGGACAAGTCAGGCTTTTAAAGATTTTTATTACAAAAATGGCGGCTACTTCGGTTTACGTGACCTTTTGACCCCAATCTGAAGTACACCCCCTCTGAGCTTGGGTCAGCGGTTCTTTCTGACCACTTGGTTGATAGGGGGTTAACCGTTTGTGTACTAGTAGTATTTAAGTAGGCATTGGAAAGAAGAAGATCAGACGAATCAGAAGAAATGACTGGAATACAGGACCTTAGTCGTTGCACGACTAAGGGAATGACATGTTGCAGTTGATATGTAATAAAAATTGTAGAAACGCTCCAGCAAGGGGGGGATTTATAGGTTCGAGAACCCGACGTGTATGTACTATCTTGAACACAGGTGACCCTTGAAACCACTATCTGGTACACCCAAATATGAAGCATGATCAGGGGTCCTTAAGAACAATTTTGGTTGTTATACGCGCTCTGAATTTGCGGGGAAGAAGGATTTTCTAGATTTTTGCAAAAAAAATTAATTATTTCTTTCATTCAAATTCTACGTGAAAACCAAATCTGTGTCACCCTATTTGAGGGCTGGGGTCGTGGTCCTCTGGATTGGAATTTGGCTTTTCTTAAATTGGGCCAAGGGGGCGTTGGCACTTAGAAGCATTTTAAGCTTAGAGCGACGACGTTGTTTCAGCAGAGAAGAAGAAAGAAACCGACCCGAATACACGAAACCAGCAGTGCTACGCACACGGCTGGTTAAATGTCATCATAATAACCCTATAATATAGCAAAAGTGGAAACAGTAAGGTTACTTTCATTTATCCCAAGTGTTGCCTTTTAATATTTATTATAAAAAATCATTTTATGCAGTGGGGAGGACACCGATAGTGCTTAGCAACATATGCACATACACTATACTAGATTTTACTGAAAATGAACATTTTTTAACCAAAAACTTGTTACCTTAGGTGTATATTTTTTATGAAAAAAAATTGGTCCTGATAGGGGTCACTTTCAGTAACCCTGGAAAGGCCATGGTTAACCTACAAAACCCTGAGAACCCCCCTAAGCTTTAGATTGTAGGTTTAAATTGGAACATTTGAAAACATCAATGTAACCTTTTCTTCAACAATTTGCTATGTTCAGCAAGGATCCAACAGATGATTTCCACTTAACAGATGATTACCTGTCAAAGAATATGATCTAAGGCTATCCTTTAGTCATTGTAGCGAAAAAAACAAAAAAAAAAAATGGATTTTAGGGTGGGTACCACCGTCAGGCGGTGGTCAGGGTTTTGTCCCGTCAAAGTCGAAGGTGGGGGGTTGCCAAAAAAATTGACTTTTGTTACAGATGCTGCTATCTATAAGCAAATTTTTGACATTGTATTTTTCTAAGTATTTAGAGTAATAACAGAGGGTGTTTGAATCAATCCCATGATGATAGCAATTAAGGTGCTATACCATACTGTACTAAACCATGTCAGTACTTTTAAAGATAAAAAAGTGTTCCAAAAGTTTAAGAAACACAAGACATTCCTAAGGATGCAAATAAATTACCTTAAGTACTAACTGCTTTGTGGGCTCTTTAATATGAGCATTAAGTTAGGGTTTTTATGTGTAAGAATTATAGGATTTTTAGTGATCAATTGACCATATTGAGGTGAAATTTCCCAAAAACCAGTGCATTGTGGGATTGACTCATACACCCTCTGGAGTAATAAACAGGGTATGCTTACTTTGGCATCCATCATTGCCAAATAAAGCTAATAAATACCAATTTTGCTTGAATGACTGGTGTGGAAAATGGTCAAAATCCCTTGATTTTGGAGAATTTTCTTGTAACAAATAACGTTATAAGCTCTCAGTTATGACGTCACTACATGACGTCATATGGTTAAAACTGATTGTTTGTACTTTTATTTGAAGAAAGGTTTGTGTAGCTACACACTGATACCAAAAGCAAGTCTAAATCAGCATACTTTGCCCCAACCCCAATTTGCGATCATGCAAACCACTTGACAAATTTCTTTTATTGCCATTTAAGGCGGAAAAACATCATTTAAGCCATTTTGTTCGTAGACGGAAAGAAAGTTGGAGAAAAATGCATTTGAAAATTCAATTTCGCCATCATTTCAAAAATCCCTATAGAATGTATTTCAAATTAGTCTCATTCCCATATATTTGGGGTCCTACCATGGTATCGACTTCACACGGTTAAGCACATAAAACATAGCTACAAATGTGACAAGAATATTGCGCTCATGAGCCGCACAGGTCACCCTCCACTGAGTACCTGACCATTCGAACACACATCTTGCTCAAGTGTCCTTTTCAAGAAATGATTGTCATAGTCATTGCATTGTTTTTATGAAGTTAACATATGACTCTTTTGCAAGCCAACAGTTTTCACTAGTTATGACAGAAAAATGGCTGTGACTGTGACTAAAACCATAGCATTAGAGAATAAAGGTAGATTTGGGGAAAACCGGGAATCCTTTATGATGAATTGAAACTAAGGCGATAACCATTATTTTAAGTAAGACGATGCCGAAGGCCGACTTCTTCCACGCAAAAAATAATGTGTGTCGCCGGTTCAATTCGTATATAAAGAGAGTTACCGGGTCCCAAAATCAACCTTTTTCTATTTTTAAACAGATTTATCATTTACGGTCATATTTAAAACCAATTTCGCGATGCTGTATGGCATTTAAAGGGGGCGTTGTTCCGTCGTCTGTGGGACCCCCCTGATTTACCCCGGAGGAAAGCAGTAGTATCGATTTTGATATCAGATTGAAAGGAGGCGTAGTTTTCTCATTGTCGTCCGGAATTTGAGCCCTCGAATTCCATTCCTTCCCAGATATAAACAAAAAACCGCCGTTTTAGGGTTAACCACTTTTTTAGCACAGTAATGAATAGGGCTTTGCAACATGGCATTATTGCGTTATTCTACCATCAAAACCGCAAGTTGTTTCCACGGTACTTGATGGGGTGTATGTGCAAGTGCCCAGGCTCTCAATCAAGTAGAGAACACCCAATGACACATAACATCGGAACACAAAAAGAAAACAACCCACTTTAAATACAACAAAAAAGGACAGTGACAACAATTTGAAACAACCCGTTGAACGCACCGATCATACGCAACGTAGACGCAACGGTGGCAGCGCTCGCGCAACATAGCAAAACGCAGTATGACGCGAGCGCTTCAAACTAAAAAAACATCAATACGCAGCGCCTACTACTTGGGTTCAATAACGAATGAACCCGGGCATCGCCAAGGAATTAACATTTTCACAGCTGTTTTAAGAATATCACTATTGGCTATTATATCTGTGTTGGCAAACAGTGATGCCAAAGAAAATCTATTCTTTCCCCCTGTTATCGCAGCCAACAGAGACAAAAATATAAATCGCAGCAGTGATAATACATGTCCACCTAAGTAGGTAAAGTACATCTTCTGAATATCTGGTCAGGTATTCACAACCCAATGAGTCATAATGGATGAAACCTCGGCTACTTTACTATTGAGCTTGATGGGTGTAAGTTAATGTCCCCCTTTTGCCTCCCAAGTAAATAATGAGCCCTCCTTTACCACCCAAACCTTATCGTTAGTCAACAGAGACAAATATAGTTGTTAAATAGAAGCATTTGTGATAATTCATTTCACTCCGTAGGCTTAAGTATCTTAGACTTCTGAATTTGTATGGTATTAAAAACCTATTAAGCCTATAAATGGTTGATAAGGTTTTTGCAAATCATAATTATTAAAAAGAAAAATATTCATTTTTCATTTAGTCATTATTCGTAAGTTTGAAGAAGAAAAAGCCATTTCATCAACCGCGGCCAAGCTCTAATGCTACAATATTGTTGTCAACCGCCACCCTACATTTAAAAATGATTTTTCAATGTTCTTTGATTTAAAATCAACTAAAATCACATTCACAAGATGTGAACACAAGAGAAAGAAGAAACCTTGATATTTTCTTTATTAAAATACAAAATAATGAACTTTTGAGGGAATTCAACATCTCAAACGCGGGCAGAGAAAAATCGTATACATCGACTTTCTACGCCTACTCAGCTACTTTACGGTGAGATTAGATGGGTGTGTTAAATAAGTTGTCCTACTGTTAGGGGTCACCTAGGTCAGCTAAATATGCCTCATTCCTGCGCCCTAGGTCACCATATGGTAAGCCCCAGGGGAGAAATCAAAATAACTAGTTATGGATATTCCCGCTTTTATTTAACCATTGAACAAGAGCTGTAAAGGTCCCCAGGCAATAAAAGAGCAAGTTCTATAGTAAACTGAAAAAAGAAAGTTCTTGTAAGACGTAAGTCTTAAGATATTGTGTGCTTTACAGTTTAAACAGTCACCCGTGAAAAGAGTGTTAACTGTGCTCATATCAACCACTTTCAAATTTAAACGTGTGCCCCACAAGATTAAGCGTTATAATTTTCCGTTTCAAAGAAATTGCAACGACCGTTTATTCCAAATTTATATGAAACCAGTGTATCTTTTAATGTGAGCAGATAAATTGTGTGGTGCTATAAGCCCAAAGATAACAAATAGTTTCAGGTAAACATATTAACAACTGATATTTATCCTGCAGAATGTAATGGGAACAAGTTCGCAAACTGTTTGGCAGAGGAAGTAGGGCTCTTTCTAATGGTACCAAAAGCTCAGGTTTGATGGTTGAGGAGTATGGTCATGGCTGAGGATCGGGTAGTGGTAGTATCCCTTTAAGAGCATTTTGCGGGTAATAAGTCCCTCACAGATCATATGAGTACTGGGTTGCAGCTTATGATAGGTAAAAAAATAGACTTTGGATAGGAATTTAGGACTAGGATTTTTAAATTTCCAGGTTTTTTTTTTTTAATTTGTGTAAAAAAAATAAAAAAAATAAAAAGTATTAAAAATATATTTAATTATTCAGCCCCTACTGCTTTAGAGGTGCATTTCGTGATTTAGCACCTTCTGTTTTATTCATGGTTCACAGATATCCTTGAAGAGAAAAGTGTATTCACAAAATTTGAGTTGATCCGATTGAAGTTTGTGTTATGAGCAATTGCTGTTCCCACGGTCCCATCGGCCACTGTGCAGTAATTTATGTTCCGTTTACCATTAGTAACCAATATTTCATGAAGCAGGGGATTTTATATGGCTTATATACAAAAATGAATAAATAAAACCAAGTCAGCTGTCCCTTTAAAGGGGCAACGAATTTTTATGAGGACTACAAATTTCTCTAAATTTGCATTTGATAGGTTTTAGGACACCTACCGAGAACATTTGAAGGTTTATGGAAAAACAAGTAGGAAAGACCAAAAACTTTGTTTTGAACTTGCCTGCTGTCCTAATAGGCCTTCCATAGAAACAGCATGGTGGTTCCGTGGTGCATGACAAGAAAATACTAAATCAAATTTTTATTTACATATAAAGATGGAATTTGCGGCTTATCACTTCATGTGTGATTTAATACATTGGTAAGCATTCAAAATATGCCAAAATCCCAGTTCGACAAAAAATTGGAGCACACTTTCTGGAAATCTCCTTGTGTCTCTCTAATTTGAGGATTTAGAATGCAGTTCTTGTTTTTGGTGTCAGATTTATGTTTTGCTCTTGCCTCTGTTTTCTAAAAGCTTATTTGCATGCAGGAGGAAGATATATGATCATGCGGTTTTTAGGAGTACGTAGACCTTGTATCTAATGCTCTGCTATTTTGGGTCTGTGTGTGTGCATACATGTTTGTCAATTTACGTTTGTAAAAGTTATGGGTAATTTCTGGAAATATAGGTTAACGAGATAAACTTTTTCCTGAAGTCATAAGGTACGTAGCACGATACAACCTATAGCTGTAATCCTTGGCACTGTTATGGTGTGCATAAATGTTAACTGCATGAAAACAAAACCATTCCTCTCTAACTTTGGAATTAAGCATTTTAGGTCAGTATCTTTAGTTCTAGATGACTATTTTTAATTACTGCATGAAAAAATTATATTTCAAATCCCTGAGGTCAGTCCCCCCTTTAATGTACCAGCACAATGTAATTTTTATCAAATTGCTCTAGACGACAGTTTTACAAGCATTTTGCTGGACTGTAATGAAACACATTTTTACTCACAACATTGATGTTGTATAGTAAACTTTATCCCAAATATTTGTAGATGTGAGTTGAATAAAAAACAAGGGTTTTCTTCAGTGTGAAAGAATACAGTTTTTATTTACCAGCTCAAAAATATATGAATTTAGAGAAATACCCAATTTAAAAAAGGTTTTCAAAATGAGAAAAAAAGAAAAACAAGTGATGAGTCAACCTCATGGCAATGTTTTTATATCAGTGCTATGCTACTCTTAGTTTTCGTATGAGACATGAGAAAAAAAAACCAGGTTTTTGCATATTGGAATACTTAACCAATGCATTAATTAGATCACACCCAAGTGATAGACAAAAATTACCATCTCTGTGTAATCAAAAGATCGGGGGTAGACGTACCAACCTAACAGCAACGGCGAATTGAAATCAGCATCAACATTCGGTGTAACCCGAGTGCTAGTCTTTTCAAAGACTTAAAGGTAGGAGGACGCTCTTACGCATATTGGACGGTTACAAATAGACTTGACTAAAGGCTACATTTGGTCACAAATATTTAAATCTAAATGACCGTTATTGGAAATTACACTGTTTTCCACTAACCCCAATGGATTTTGAAGTCAATAATTTATTCCTAAATTATCATGATATACTAAGACCTATTGAACTAAGGTTTAAGAGGAGATTTTGTAATGTAACTGAGGCAGAGACTGCCATAGTTAAATGCACATAGCAGTTCCCCAATTTACTGTTTGGAAATGCCCAAATCTAGCAGGTCGTATCCTACCCATCCCCCCCCCCTTTTGTACTTTTTGTATTGTTGATTAAGATTTTGTAACCTTTAAGCATTTCTTATCTTGTTCCGAATGGATACTTACCTCAATAACGAATAATTAACCAATCAAATCCAGGATCATAACCCCCCCAGTTGGTTAAGCATCACATCCTACCTCGTCAGAAAGTACCATGGTTCATGAAGACCATCAAAACCAAATGTCAGACATGGACAGCATTTGTGTTACGTACCCCTTAAGAGTAATTCCAAAGCAATTTTACTGTATGTGTTTTAGACCTTTAACCCTTAAGGTAATCCTCCCTAGCATACCGCTCCCAGTAGAAAATCTAGTAAGCCTTCCAGGTGAGTTTCAAAGTGGTGTCTTTGGGGGCCCCAATTGGGTTTGATGTTAGCTCATGTTTACTTATCACTTCATATCATCCTGTCGTTCTTGGTGTTGGGTGAATATCATGCTAGTTCTGAGCCAAGAAGTGATATTGTTGACAAATTTACCGGATTGAAAACAGTAGTCGTCGCACATCTACATTAGACTGGGTTGGGGTTTTAAAATAGTATTCTTGGAAAAAATCATCAACATTGAAGAATTTTATTATTTGCTCTAATAAAAACAGAATTATTCTCGAAATCTATGAGATGTTACAATTTTGTTTCTTTGGATTTTATATTATGTCTAAGTAATCTATACTTTATACCTGATTAAAAAGAACTCATTCTAGCAAGTTAGAAATTTAATTCAGCTTTGGAATCTCATTCAAAGGAAGTCACCATTCACCCATGAAAGCACAGTCATATCATGAATTGCATCTCATTTGATAAATGGCACATAGATGCTAATCGACCTTGTTCCACCCTGTTTGTGTTACTTTTCACTAGAACTGATTGGTTAACAATATTTGTTTTTCAGATTTTCAAATGAGGAAACTACCCTGATCAGGGATGGCGAGGTTATAGTTATTGATATTAAAATGACCTACAGTAGTAGAGCTTTAATTTATTGTCTTAATTTTTTTTTTAATTCAACAGATACAATCTGCTGAGATATCATCATACATTGACATTCTTGCAGATGCATAATGCCTTTGATGGAAACCCAAAGCTGCTTACTGTTGGTGGGATGTTTTCCCCTCAGGAGATTGCCAAAAACAAATTGCTGCTGAAACGTTTTCCCCTTGAAAGACAGTTTGTTACTAACTGCCGATGAGTTGCTAACGTTTTTTGAAGGGTCCAGCATGACTTCATATATTTATGATGGTGAAGGTCAGCTGAGAAAACTCAGTAAGATAAGAGGTGAAAGTGTCTCAAAGACTGAACAGTTTAAAGGTGCAACAAGAGATTTCAAATAACAGGTGTCCCAAAAAATGTTTAATTCTGATTTTGGCACTTGTATAAAGCTTTATATTAAAAATATCCCCATCTGTAAGGATTAAGCTGGGAACTGTTTCTTTGGTACAAAAATTGTGAAATTTCTAATTTCGTATAGGAGCAAGTACGAATTTCAGCCTATGTTTTCTATTGAAATATAAGCATATACAAATACCCTTTTGTTTTCTTTTTTAGTTATTTCTGTAACCAAATAAAAGGTAGGGAATCTATTGGGTGTGTATTCTATATGAAATAACTACATATCACTGAAAATATGGATGACTAAAAACCTCTCGTTGCACCTTTAAAGTGTTCTTGTTATTAACCAGCATGTGGGAATAAAGTAAAATTATTGTATTATATGTGTGTTTGTTCAACAGAAAGAATCCAAGTCTGACCAGCAGTTACACCTTGCTGCTTTACAAGGGAACCTTGCAGCTTTGCAGAGGGTGCTGGACTCGGGGAAAGTCCATGTGGATTGCAAAGATAAGGTAAGGATGAAGAAAATGCATTGTACTAAGGTTAACAGGCCTGTGACAGAGAGATGGCATATTTGTATTGCAGCATAGAGGCAAAAGCCAGCATATGATATGCCAGCTAACAGTTTAAAGCGGCACTGGCACATTTTCACAAAATATTAAATTTCTTCAATTTGCTCGCAAATAATAGTCTAGCCCCATTGGAAGAGTACAGATACATTTTACACATAAAAATAACATACTCAAAAACAGATAGGGATGCTAATAAGAGGCTAAAGACATCCAGGTAATTTGTAGGCCAACTTTTAAGTTTTCCATTTAACTTTAATCAACAAATATGTGTATATTACATGAATATCAGAGACTCGTACTCATTTATATTAAAACCACAAAGGTTACAGACCAGTCAAACAGGGTTTGTGGCGTGGGAAACATGCATACGGCGTGCTCGTCTGCTGAATTAATGTCGCCAGCAACATTAATCATAAAATCGTTCTGTTTACCCATAAGAACGCTGATTGGTCTTAATCATTTCAGGTGAGGGCTAATGTGTATAAAAGCTTTACAACCATATATGCAAAAATATTGATTTTGAAAAATCTTGAGGGCGCACTATTTTTTAAACATGCCAGTGTCTCTTTAAAATTGCTCAATAGAATATTAGAAACATACCTCATCATAGGCAGCAGAAGTGAGTAGTGGTTAAAATGTTGGTGTAAGAAAGCTACAACATTTCTCATTTACCCGGTGGAATTTTAGGGCTAATGATGCTTGGTTTGGATATATCTGTGAAAATGTGCCCATCACATTCAACCAATACAATTAATTTAAAGAGACTTGAGGAGATTTCCAAAAGAAGCGCCCCCATTTTTTTAAAACCCTGGTTTTTTGCATATTTGGAATGCTTACCAATGTATTAGATTACTCCTGAAGTGAATAAGCCGAATATGACATCTTTATGTAATAAGATGATGATTTAGTAGTTTCTGTCGTGCACGACAGAAATTGAAAGCATGGTTTTCTATAGGGACGATTACAATAGCAGGCAAGTTCAAAACAAGGTTTTGCATAGTTTTCTTTTGTACTTGTTTGTCCAATAAACTTTAGAAATGTTCTTCCGTAGGTGGTCTAAGATCGTTCCAGTGCAATTTGAGAGAAATTCGTATCCTCAAAAATTTTCCTCCTGTCAATTTGAATATTAATAAAACATCCTGTAGCCATAAGATTTCACAAGGTAAATGAGAAGAACAGCAGCTTTCGTCAGACACCAAAGTATTGACCACTGCCGATAAAATCGGGGGTTCTGGAGATGAGACTATCAATAATAAATGCTTGTGTTCTGCAAAAATAGACAAATTTGATTGGATTTTATTTATTTTGGATCCAAATTCAATATTTACAATCCTGAGAAGATAATGTTGAAAGAAGGAAAGTCGATCTCAGATAAATTTATTTTTATGTACTTGTTGATTT
>JAMKCH010047334.1:0-11763 GCA_023653785.1 Ophioderma brevispina | reverse complement strand
TTTATTGACATACTGATTGATCTGTGAGCAATATTGTGAAACCCTTATAATGGGAAATCTAAAAACTAATGAAACAAAAAGCGGAAATTTCAAACATTCTTAAAGTGGAAGCATGAATGGAGATAAGTGTGAGCAAATCCAGAAGCCCGGACCTCGGGAGATCATCTTGTATTCTTGACTTTAATTAATCTAACCCTTACCATGATCATTGTTACTTCCAAAGCCTACACGGCCGGATAGTACCTCACGTGGAGCCTATACGGGCAGACTAACCATGTATACGCGGAAAGCTACTGGCACAGAGTACACACTGGGCTAATGCGAGGCGTGGTAGCTGCAAGATAGGGCTTACTAAGTACAGTTATTAGGTATACGTTAATTGTGGATACTCTGCTTTACCTAACCCAATGGGTACCTTGTAATTACCCCACTAGGTGGAGAGAAGGTGGATGTGGAGTGGACAGTACGGGGTAGACAAGCAGCTACCACGTAGCTACCCGCGGTTACCACGACGACATTTGAGACTGGGGTTGAAACATTTCATGAAATGAGGGGGGCGCATACACTGGGCTCCGTTTAGCGTTTTTTGAACATTTTTAGGAAATCATACGAAAATCAAATCGGATCATCAAAAACAAAACCCCCCATATCAACCGCACTGAATAATAAAAAATTGCAAATAATATGGCACCAAAAAATATCAAAAAACAAATTTGGGCACATGAGAAATACCCGCACGCGCGATGAGAGACCGGTGTAACCTCGAACTACTCCACGACAGTGCAGAAAGCCGCTGTGTGTACACTATACGTCTATGCGGCAAAAATAACCAGGAATCCTGGACGGCGAGTGTACGTTAGTGGGTGGGTAATCCAAGTCTACTCGGTAATAGCTATGTTCTAGGAACTACCATGAAGACATTGGCCGGTTATAAGTAGCACCTTTATGGCCATAAATTACAATGTAGGCCGACCGTTGCACCTACTTGTATGATGGTCATGCGTTTTTTCTTTTTAAATAATATACTTTAAAGCGGCACTGACAAATTTTCACAATTTTTTGTGTCGTCTGCAGGGAGTGCAGGGGAAGACCCATATATCAAATTCGTAGTCCGTCGGGGGTGTATGTGTACATGTGGTGTCGGATGCGTTTTGTATAACAGTAGGTGTGTTATATTGTATGTGGGTGTGCGTGTTTGTTCATGAATTGATGAAGCTCTCCACAAGCAAAAAGGAATATAAAGAGTGATACTTGCTCGTTGGGAATGGATCGGCAATGAAATTCGGTGAGTGTGGTCAACAACATTCGTGCCAACAAAATTTGAAAGTCATTTCAAGGACATCTGACCACTCATCCAAAGTCAAATGGTTGATGATCATGAAACTTGGTAGGTAATCCGATTGTGGTGAGGTCACGTATGAATAAAAAATGGAAACTAAGAGTTTACACGTTAGGGTGCATCCGAAGCCCTTATAGTTTTACATATTTTTGTTCCTAGTCTTAACAGGTTTCCACTTGTCCCAAAACTAATCCTTATCGATTTCTACTTAAATCAGAGTTCGTCTTATGGGCTCCACCGCAGGCCTGAAGTTCGAAAATGGGCTTTTCCAGTTGAAACGTGTAGTAAAGGGAACTTTGCACTCTAATTATACAGAAAGTCATTGAAACAAACGTTACATACAGTCTTATAGGACTGTTTCTGAAATCAAAGGGGGTCAAAGTCAACAAAGATGCCACGTTCAAGGTCAATAAGGTCAAAGGTCAACAAGGGTCAAAGGTCAACAAAGGTAAAAAAACTACGTCAAAGATAGACTAATAAATTGTCAATGAAACTCGAGAACCAAAATCACGACTGTATGTGATGTCAACATTTTTCACACCCCTTCAAGTTCTAATAATTGTCAGTGATAAACACAATTATGTCGACACATAATTGAAAGTCCCAACTACAAAAATATTCTATTTTGAAACCGTCTCTATGTGAATACCGGGAAAACCCACTTGATCTACAGTATTCGTGTGGAGACCTGCAACTAAGCTGCTGACCATGGCATTGACCTCAATTGTTCCACAATGTTACTGAAGGATGAGGTTGTGAACACAGAGGTTTCTGCAGTTGCAAATTATAGCTTTGAAACATCACCTATAGTATTGACTGGGGACATGGTTTCCACTTGCACTCTTTAGTGATATTTAGTTCCCACAGATAAGCGACATGCACTGGCTGATCAGCTTATGGCAAGTAGAGAGTAGCAAATTTAAGACGCACGGGTGCGGGATTGGATTAAAATTCGGGAAAGCTGAATTTCCAACCAACACTCCATTCAGCAACAAAACTCTTGCAGACTTGGGCAATGAGGACTCTTGGTTTAATCTACACCCTCATGCTAATTAGACAACGGGCTTTCTAACTGAAAGGTTAAAGACTGGTCAAATTCTCCGTGCGTACCAGGAATCCTTGACCAACATTGGTGCCATCAATGTGATCAACGACTGCACAGAACGCGGAGTAAAACTCAGTGCGGACTTCTTGGAATGCCTCAAGATCTAAAAAGCACTACCAAAATGTGCTGCAAGTTGTTGAACAAGACCGCAAGCGCAAATCAAACACGGATGCCTAAATTCAGACTCTAAATCATACAATAGTGTTTAAATAACAGTTAAGGATTTACTCTGGTAACATAAGGCAGCTATTACTTCATGCAGAAATCCAGGACTACTAATATAAGCTGACATTTGCAAAAAAGTTGCAATGGCTTTGGAATGGGTTTGTAACCTTTTGATTGATATTATTACCACTATTGATAATACGGCAGCCATTGAAGCATTTTAAAGTGTATGTGTCAAAATAGTGCCTTATGAAATTGCATACTGCTCTTTGTGCACTTTATAAATTTAGTGGCTTTAGAAAGGGTCTTGAAACCTTCAAATAGACACTATTAGCACTATTTATAATATGGCAGCCATTTAAGCCACTCTTAAAAAAGTATATGTGTCAAAATAGCTGCTTTATGAAAATGCGTATTTGCTCCTTGAACCTTTCTAAGGACCGGTGTGGACCCATAAGACGAAGCCCGATTTGATGAAATTTTTTGCTGGGATTATTTTGCTAGGTGGCACACATTTATGCTATGAACAAAAATCAGAAAGAAGTTTTTAAAAATAGGGGGGTCTAGATGCACCCAGTACACGTGTAAATTAATGCAATAATAGCACTTTTTTAAGAGCGCCCCCAATTTCAAACAATAAGATATTACCACATGGTTGCATTGATAACGGGCTAGTAAACTATAACATGTGAATGGTCATCAAAGCTCGAAAATGTCTGTGTCGCAAACGAAGGAATTGTAATTAGAATAAAAATATCGGAGATTAAATATACTTTCAATGGGCTGGCTGGAACGAACTTCCAAGGGTGGAAATAGCGGGGGAAATAGCGCCAGGTACAATCTACGTCATCCCTTAAGTTGTTCTATTGGCAGGCAAGCTCAAGTTAGAGGTCATTGTCTTAAGGTGGCAACTATTAATCATGGACGGACATAAATTAGAATTTCCGGCAGAGCTGGTAAGTACAATCTAGGATCCCAATTCATTAAAAAATCGCTTATTTTATAATAAATACGCATTTTTAGCAGTCTCGTCGAAGGTGTAGTGTCCTAGGACACTTACCACATAACTGTGCAAAAAGTTGAAAATTGGTACTCTAAAAAAATGTTGCTGTTATGCTTTAAACATCACAAAAAATTCAACCACTAACTCCACTCAAGTCCAACACATTTCTTATGAAGCTTTAGCACCATGGGTGACTCTTGTTTATTAAAGACACTCGGGTATGAGCACACTAATATCTGTTATTAACGGTTACAGTTTAAAATTTCAAAATCGGTTGAATCCGGATTCCATTTTTTTTTTTCTGTGTACTGTTCTTGAGTAAATCGCCGTTTTCGACAGCAAAAAGCTTCCAGAAAGTAGAAGACCTTGATTTAGGTTAAAACCATTAAAATGACGAAATAGTAAGTTAGAGGGAACAACATACACACGCTTGTGTACAAAAAATAATAATTGCTGTTCGTTTCAAATTATTTTCACGTTTGGCCATCCAGTTTGGAACAATTTTGTTCAAGTTGGGACCTCTTGATATTAATTAATTGTATAGAAAAATCGGTAAAAAAATGCGACAATTTGCACGATACCGATAGGTCATAATCGGCCCGATTTCAAGCAATACCAATTCATATCGGTATTCTCTAAAAGACACTTTTTGTAGGACAGTTTTCAGTTCTTTTTTTATTAAAACTAATCAGTTATACCTTCTAGGGTGAGCCACAGGGCCTATGAAGTTAATAGATTGTTTATTCTGATAGGACAAAGATAACTAGAAGCTTCTAATAAAAATAGCACACAAACATCCAAGAAAATCAAACTCATAACGTTAATTCCCCGCAACATTCATTTCTACTTAAAAATCACCCACAACGTTACTCTAGTCAGTACAAAACACAAACACACACACACAAAATGTTTAGGATCATTGAAACCCTGTCTCATGTAACAATGTATTTTTATATCAGTGCTACTCTTAGCTTTCATAAAATAGCCAATCAAAAATATACTAAAGCAACTTGGTGCAACCCCTTAAAGTAAGCAATCAAAGATGCAGTCAATACCACTGTATGTAGTGTAACCCCTTAAGCCACTATACATTTTATTTCAGTCTGTGCATTGGCAGATGCCACTTGACTGTCCCAAGCTGTCCAGCATGTTCTGTGTGCTTGCTTGCACATCATTGGAAAACAGTTGTATGTGTGACACTAAAAGACCAACATATGACTACAGGGTAAAATGGATTTTAAAAACTCAAACCTGTAGAAAGCATACTATGTGCAATTCTTTCAAATTAACACATCGGTAAAAAATTTTATTTTCTCTGCTTGACAGTCGGGACTGCAATTCCCTTCTAGAATTTAGGCCCACTCAAGTAAAATTACACTTAAAATTGGCAGCAGACACTGTTGATCATAACAAAAAAAATCTTAAAATAGAGACAGAAGTTTGTGTTTGTTTTCAATAATTATCACTTCATATTGATTTGCCAAAATCACTCTGTATGCTGAGTGACGTATATTAGCAAGCGCTGCAGTGCGATTGCTGATATGTAGGCGTGTGGGACAACATAACTCCACTCCTCTAAGGAAACAAAAAACCCACCCACGAGATTATGGGTTGTATAAAATAAATCTGTGCTATACGTTTCCAGTGTGATACGCTCAAATATGAATTGTGGAGAGGTTGCGTTGGAATTTGTTAAACAATGTTTGAATTTATTTGAATAATTTGTTTTATTGTGTTGGTTTACTTTAAAATTTACTCTACAATTTTATTCTTCAAGGATACGTTTATAGCATCGCCTTTAAGAGTTGAAACTGATGAACGGTATCTGTGGTGTTTCTAATATTTACAGCCTGTTGATGATAAGAAAAAAGTTTCTGCCATTCTGCCTTATACCAAAGTGCCAGACACGGATGAATTAAGGTAAGGAATGCATAAGATGCAACTTTTAATTAAGGTTTTTTTTAAAGATTAACCTTCATTTCAAAAGTAGTTATTAGGTGTTTTTAAACTAGTAACAGCATTTTGCATTTGTTAATTAGCTATATGGGTCTCATTTTGGGCCACCAGCATAGACCACTTAGCAATCTGTTGTGCATGTGGCTGTGTGTATGTATGTGTTTATGGGTCACTAAAGTGATAAGCGATAATATAGCGAGTACAAAAGCCGAGACCTGCGAAATTCTAGTTTCCTTTTAAAGGAACTTCAGGATGTCCCATCACAATCCAATGCCAAGATTATCAAACAAAGGCATGTTTAATGCACTGATATCATATTATTTTGTATTACTTTAACTTTCAATGTTATTAGTACCTTAAAAATGGGACTCATGCATGTATAAGCATCTGTGTTTACATGTGCATTTGGCAACAAAAATGCTTTTTGTATCAGTTGGTTTCATTATTGATGAACCCACAGATTTCATTTTGGGATTGCCATCAAACTCTATCTAATCAGTGGCATAACCACCTTTTTTTTTTGGGGGGGGGATAGGCACATATATTTCCAGGGGGGCAAGCATATGTTAAAGTATATAGTATATGGTTATGTTGTTTTCACTGTAAATTAGTGCATATGCAGAAATTCACTCATTTTTCAGGGGGAAAGGGGGAGGGAGATTCCCCACAAGGGGGAGCAGCTGTCCCACCCATTCTCTGGCCCTTCAGCTGATATAATTGGGAACCCCTGAATTCTAATCCCTAATTTCTATCCCAATCCAGTGTGGCCATATTCAAAGAGACGCTGTCCTGTATGAGTTGAGGGGGGATTTATATTACAGTGTATTTATTTATGTATTTGTTTGTTAGACTTCACTGCACATATGCAATTACAAAAGACAAAGAAAAACTTTGCAGTTGGGTGCCCAAATAGAAAATTTAAGCTGAAGGGCTCCCCAAGGAATGTTTCTTGCCATGACATGGTCAATATTAGTCTTGGCCTTAAAAATACATTTTTGAAAGGAAATCATGGAACAAATCCAAAACCAGTCAAAAAACCTTGAGCCACTCCACTTTTGAAAGTGGAGCGGCCTGCCCCCCCCCCCCCCACCCCACTTCAGAGTTGATTGATGATACATGTCAGGCTTATCATAGCTGCACGAGAAAACGATAGTGATGTATTGAAAATTGCTTGAAAGTTGTTACACCGCCGCTGCTTACATCATAAGTAATATTTTCTCAGTTTGTTAGTGTTAATTGTGATGTTATCTGGGAAAACCCGCCACATGTCACACAGGACAGTTTGAAAAAAATAAAGAAAATAGCTTAAAATCTGTTATATTGTACTTTATTTTTTGTCAGATTGTATAAGGCATATCTTTTGATGTGTGTATCAAAGAAGAAAGAAGTAAACAGTTATGTAAACTTAATAATTCAAACTCTGCAGTGATAGTAAAAACTCAAAATATAAATTTCCCACCATGTGGCAGGTTTTCCCAGATCGCATCACAATTGTAGTCCTTGCATGTGTTATGTGTGGTGCATATAGATGAACAAATCAATTCTTTCATAATTAATATCTGAAACTTTACAACAAATCTGAACTTGGATAGCCTTACATCATAAGATCGCTTCACAGTGACATCATAATTAATATATCACAAATTTTATGAAAATTGAGCAAACTAGAGATTGTATGAACATGTTGGAAGCACACTGAAAGCCACGTGTGTCCTTTGCCTATTTCAGTTTTCTAGCTGGCGATCTGTTTATTGTTCACAACGAGTTAGGCGACGGCTGGTTGTGGGTGACCTCCATGAGGACAGGAGAAAGTGGCATCATTGTTGAAGACCTGGTCAAGCCGGTGGTAAGTGAAATTTTGTGAAAATACTGTGACTCAATTCAGAGGAAGAACTTGTTTGTCATTTACAGTGTTGTAGAGCTAACTTTTTTCCACAAATCTTGATAATGTGGAACCAGTGGTTAATGTATAAGCAATTTGGGAAATTACACAGACATGAAGAAGGAATCTGCACTTTTTTTGTTGTGATAACTCCATTGTTGTAAGCAATAACAGACCATTCCTCTTATCTTAGTTTGGTCAGTTCATTATATGACCATTTGAAACACATGTAACCTGGGAGTGAGAGGGCCTAGATCTGATCATGTAGATGAAAGCTGGATGGAAAAAATTCATTCATCCACTCTATACAGACTGATTAGTCAATAAACGTCAAATGTGGCACAGTGATAGAACATGATGAGGTCATGTGCTGTATACTTTTTGGACAGGTTATGAATATTAATGAGCACATTTGCAGTATTTTCAATTAATTGTGATTAAACCATAGTTTCAGGGGCCATCATAATTATGCATGGCATAATTCTTGTTATCACCTAGCATTTGAAGCCAAAGACCAAAGGGGGATATTATGATGGGGCATTAAGATTTGGTGGTTTGTCGGACAGTTAAAGGCACTATCAGTGATTTGACATATCGTGGTGTTCCTAATAAACGCCCCTGCTCTAATAAACGCCCCCGTACGATTTTTGGATAAAACAATTCAAGAAAATTAGGTAAGCTTACCTAAATCACATGATTTAATGGCCGGGACTGTTGTAATTCGTATCATAATCGCTGTTGTCATCAACAAACCCGCGCTGAAAGTGTGCCGAATCTGTGTAATTACGCACCTAAAGGGTCCAGGTAAACAACCATATCCATTTTACAGAAGTGTAAATAAATCCATTTATCGATCATGTCGATAAAAATACGAAAGAAAAAATCAATGCCTATAATCCTGGGCGACCCTTATGCACGATGCATAATAATATTAAGAATCCAAATATGCCGCAAGCGTGTCAATCTGCACATGTTTAGTGCAGCACTTTATTTGTGTTCGCTCCCGATTGAGTATTTACAGTAAGGCCAAAAAAAAAAATTGTTTGATTGTCCTCATCCGACCAACCCTAATTTGGGAAATCAGGAAAAAGGTTTTTTCCTTTTACCGTGCAAAAGAATACCAACCCTAATATTGAAAAATTCCTAAAAAGTTTTTTTTTTTTCAATTTTAACTTTCTGAAATGTAAAAAAGATGTTTAAACAGTTTTCTTAGCATGTTAGTTGGGTTTCATAATGTACAAAGATGCATTTTTGAGTAAGTATCAACTTGATTTTTCGTGTTTGATTAACTTATTAATACAAACAAACATATTTCCATACAGTTTGCTTTAGACATTAAAAAAAAGAAAGTTTTTCCGACCGACCGACCCAACTCTAAAAAGTCATCTATGGACAATCAAACAATTTTTTTTTGGCCTAAAGCAACAACCTCACCACCATAAATTAAATGGATCAATCCAAACACCATATAGTGAACAACAATTCCATTAATATGTTAATCGGGGGGGTCTGACAAAATAAAATTGGCGAGTAAACAAGAATAAACAACGGTAATTATTTTTTTTAATTCATTTAAAAATGACAAACCTAGATTTGAAATCTAAATAAATCACCGTGTGGTTTAATTGCAAAAATGCTGTCATTTTAGCAAATGAGCATGCAAAGATCGTACCTGGAGAGCGCTGCCCTGGATCATGGCCATGTGGCAAAATTTGATACAAAACAATGAAATATTTTGCAATTATTTTAATTATTTATGAATTGTATTGAAAATTTGCAATCAGAAATTACACGCGGGTGATAAATTATGTATGGTCATGAGCTGTTAAGTAAAAAAAGACCAGTATTAGTTTATAAAGCTTAAAACTGTCTTGGGGAATTTCCCGGAGCCGGGCCACACTCAGTGCAGTGGTGCCATGCACGCCACGCTGAAGCAATAGCTCAGCTCATCTTGACCCGGGAATCTTGATCAGTGACACGGGGAATGGACCGGCTTAGCAAATCATTGATTTCACTTGTCCATCGCGCATTTTATTCAACGGTAGGTGGAAAAACAGCGCCCGCCTGCTCGTTCATTTGTATTATTGGTAATCAGTGAAAATAAGCTTGTGTAAGGTGATTTTTGCGGGATTCTTGACTGTAAAAAAACGCCCCCAGTTTGAAAAATGCACCGCCCCCGGGGTGTTTATTAGGAACAATACGGTATCAGAAAATCGAAAAAAATAATCAAAAATCAGATTTTTGCATGTCTGGAACAAGTATAGGTAACCTAACATGTATACCCTGCAAGTGATAGGGCCAAGCGCAGCCTAATAAGAACAAAATCAATGTTTAGGTCATTATTGTCCGAACGGACGTAATTGAATGAAGGTTCATATCTTTGAAAACTACTGTTTTCTTCCTTTTCTGTCATTTTTTTTAGTTGGAAAAAATCTTATGGTGATTCTACAGATTTATCCTTCACTTTTAAGCTATTTGTGCAAATTTCAATTATTTTGACTCTTTCAGGTGAATCACTGATAGTGTCTTTAAGTCTTAAAACTTTGACTCCAGGACCCTTGTGTGAATCTTGTTAAAGGAGATAAGTAGATATGAGTCTTAGGCTGCTCAAGTAGACATTGCAGTCTTGAATGAGGTGTGTGTGTGATCAGGGCTCTGGCAGTACCTTTTTGCTAGTTACTATTTTCCATGTTTTCCCCTTCCCTGGACACAGACTATCAGAATCGCAAGTCACGAGTCATCAGTACCGCAATGGAGTTCACTCTGTCAGCAAGAGAAGAAGGTGCTGAAAAATGTTCTTCTTGTGAACATGACAAAGAATGTGCATGAACAGTACCTTAAAAGGACACAATACCTATATCTGACCTTTACCCCTTTGTGACCTTAAACTATGTAATTCGTAGACCCTAATCATCTATGAACACTACCCCTACACTTTTTACTAGAGAATTAGCACATTTGCTGGTTTTAGAGGGAATGCCCTAAAAATCACAGGTCAGTGTTGAACACTCTTAATCAGATGTTTCAATGTAATATATCAATAACATGTGACTATTTTTTAAAGTTTTTTTTTGTGGTGTAAAATATAATTATTTCATTTGTATCTGATCATTTTCAAACAAATTGAGAAAATGTATCCCCCTGGGAGTAGGTAGCAAATTTTAATTTTCAAGCTTAAATTTTATCCAAACAGCAATTGACATAAACAGACATGCACAAGGTCTGAAATAAAAAAATAATTCCTTTCATGCATTATTTAGACATTTTATCAGCGCTTATTTACTTGTGAGTGTATGATACCAATTACAAACATGCAATATCTCAGTTTGAATGATGTGAGGGTGGTTCAAAATCTTATTTTTTAAATATCAGTAGAGTAATTTTTTGTCCCCTCATGGTAAAATTTTTAAAGGCACTATTAGTGATTTGCTAAATCAACTAATCAAAAAAAATACATAAAAAATTATATTTCATGCATGACTGTCACATGTACAGGTAGCTTAACATACACTGCACCTGATAATACTGCAAGCAAACTTATAAAGACAAAATCGGAATTTTAGTCCATTACTGTCTTAAACGGACACATACTACAGACATACTTGCATGGAGATTCATATCTTTGAACTCTGCGCTTTCTTCCTTTTCGGTCAATTTTTCAGTTGAAAAAGGTAATTTATGGGACGCTGACAGGCTTTATCCGCACTATTAAGCATTCATCAAATTTCAAATAATTTCCCTTTCGGATGATCACGGATAGTGCCTTTAACTTAAAATCTACCCCACACCCTTGAAATCTAATTGTGTATTTCTTCAGCCACATTAGTGTAACATGAATGGTTTCAGGAAAAAAATCATGACTGCAGCTGGGATCTCTGCTTATTATTATTATTATTACAGGTATTTTATCAAAGCGCCTACATAGCGACCAAAGCGCTGACAATAAATACATAATCATAAAATACAAGCATATAAAAATACATATCATAACTAATAACAAAATAAATCAACATTAGCATATCATAAAAAAAATGGCTACCTATAAAAATCACCAAAATATCTACACTGTGTACAGATAAAACTGGAGCCAAACCAGAGGGAAATCCTTAATAACGCAGCTTCACTATACAACTGCTGCAGTACAACCATACCAAAAACAATTTATACCTACCCTTTTGGGAATAGGTATGTTTTTCAGAGTTTTTTTAAAATATGGAATATTTGGGGCTTCACGCAAATTAGCTAGTAAACTGTATCCACTAATCTTGGCCCAATAACAGAAAAGGATTTATCGCCAAAGATCTTTTAGAATT
>JAMKCH010047333.1:0-38704 GCA_023653785.1 Ophioderma brevispina | reverse complement strand
AGTAGCTTTCTTCTGATACCAAAATGTTGACAACTTCCGGTAAAATCTAGGGCTTCTGGGGGACGAGGCTATTAGCGATCGGGCCATGGACCTTTAAAGACACTATCAGTGATCCATCTGAAAGAGTCAAAATATTTTAAAGTTGCAGGAATAGCTTAAAAGTGAAGAATAAGTCCATAGAATTGTCAAAAGTTATTTTTTACAAGCAAAAAATGATAGAGAAGGAAGCAAACAGCAGTGTCCTAAGATATGAATCTCCATTGAATTATGTGTTGTAGTAAGTGTCCCTACAGACAGTAATGACTAAAATATCCAATTATGTCTTATTAGGTTGCTTTTGGTCCTATAACTTGTGAGGTATGTTAGGATACCTAAACTTGTTACAAACATGCAAAAATCTGATTTTTGATGATTTTTTTTTTAAATTTTCTGGTTGAGCAAATCACTGATAGTGCCTTTAAGGACACCATCCCAGAATATATACTTCGCAAATTGGAATAAAGCTGAATCACAAATGAGACCATGCATGTTATACTGTGCTTGTCGGCAGTTGTACTCCCTCAAGCGTGTCTCTCTCTTGGAATCAATCTATCTTCATTTTGCCTTCCATCAAAAACTTCTCTTGGGATTTTTAGTAATAAAATCGTTTTCTTTGGATTCTTAGAGTAGCAACTGAATCCTTATTTTGTGATTTTCAAGTACAAGCTCTCTTTTTTGGTATCAAATCAAATTGATCCTTATTTGTGTTCTGTCAATTAAAGGTCTCTCTTGGGATTTTTGGTATCAAATTGATCCTTATTTGTGTTCAGTCAATTAAAGGTCCTCTTTGAATTTTTATTATCAAATCTATTCTCATTTTGTGTTCTGTCAATTAAAGGTTTCTCTTTGGATTTTTAGCATCCAATTGTTTGTTGCTCTGTCAATAAGATTCTCACATGGGATATTTGGTTTCTAATCGATTCTTTCATCATATCTTATTTTGGTGGACTTCCGTTTTTTTCTGTGTGTGCTTGTGTACTGTATTTGTTACAAAAATAATAATAATAATAATGATTTATATAGTGCCTTATACACAAGTAGACAAAGCGCTGTTGCCTATTATTATTATTACGCTGCCTTCAGAAAATCGCCACAATCATTTTGCTACACCTAGGCCGGCAGCTGGCCAATCGCACAATCCTATCAGCACTTGAAGACACTATCAGTGATTTATCTGAAAGAGTCAAAATATTTGAAATTTGCAGGAATGGCTTAAAAGTGAAGGATAAGCCTGTAGAATTTTCATAAGTTACTTTTTCCAACTGAAGAATTGACAGAAAAGGAAGAATATGGCAATGTTCAAAGATACGACTCCCCAGACAATTACATGTAGTATTAAGTGTCCGAACGGACAGTAATGACTAAAATTTTCGATTTTGTCCTTATTTGGCTGCTTCTGGTCTTATCATTTGCAGGGCATGTTAGGATACCTATACTTGTTACAGACATGCAAAAATCTGAATTTTGATGATTTTTTTGATTTTCTGATTTATCAAATCACTGATAGTGTCTTTAAGATTGTAATATTGCCCATAACAAGCTAAAAAAGTTACAAAAAATGGTTGGGTCTAATGGAGCAAAGCATTGTGAAGGCATGATGAAAAGACATAGGTACAATCTTGGAAAAAATCGTTGGAACACTTTGAATGATTTTCAGAAAACTGTTCCCCCGTCTCCCCCAACCAATGTTGAATGGGGTATCATCATCAGCAGTCTTGCCAATTCCCCAACATTGATTGATAGGGGTTGAGGAAGGGTAAGTTGAAGTGGAAGGTTCAGGCTTTCAATTGAGTGATAACAGGGGCTTGTAGGCTCTCAACTCTGGCCAGGGTGAGCAATGTAGGAAATTGTCGTGAGTGTTCCAATTACCGTGTTGTTCCTAATAAATGCCTCTGCTCTAATAAACGCCCCCCCCCCTACGATTTTTGGATAAAACAATTCAAGAAAATGAGTTAAGCTTACCTAAATCACATGATTTAATGGCCGGGACTGCCGCAATCCCTATCATAATCGCTGTTGTGCACAGTTGTAATAGTTTAATTAGTATGGAACTTTGACCTCGGGAGGTGCCAAAACAGCGTGCCCCTACTCGATCATTTGTATTATTGGTAATCAGCAAAAATAAGCGTGTGTAAGGTGATTTTTGACTTTCCATTTTTGACTGTAATAAACGCCTTCCCTTTTGAAAATGCACCGCCCCCGGGGCATTTATTAGGAACAATACGGTAATTTTTTCCAAGATTGTAGCTGCTGTGATACATAGAGACATCAAACACTACATATTGCAAGAGTTGCCACTTGTCAGAAATTTCCATCAAACATACTATTATGCCAAGTCTTTGGTCAGTGGCTCTTGAAATGGTTGTCACCTGAAGAAGCATTTCAAGAGCCGCTGACTCAAGGGAAAAGGAAAAATATATTGAGTTATCATAATACATGGCAGCACACATATCTATCACATGGCAGCTATTGCATTTACGACCTTCTTGCACTCACATGAAATGTTTGCAATAAAGATGCAATCAATGTCCCAAAACATCTGCCTTTCATCTCTCTAATAAACTGAAATCAAAACCACGCCTGTGAAAGAAAACTGAATCGTATCACTCTAAATTCAACAATGTCTTTGATATTTCCATTACTATTTCAAAATTTCATAAATATATCACTAATCCAAAATATCAGTTCTCAATATTCAAGAGCTGTCACACACGGTTAAGTCGTCTGTTGCCATAGTGATAATGCCTTGCTACTTCAAATCTTCCCCGAAAATTGACGTATTTAAATACGTAAACACACAGTACCACTCCTGAACAACTGCACCTTTTGACAGGCTGCAATATAAATCGGTTACATATCGATCACTTGAACTCTGATTACAATCATGAAATTTTGAGGATGAAAGGTGTAATTAAGGTGTGAAGGTTGTTTATATTGACAAATTAAAGTGTAACTTTCAAAGCTGTATTTTTTCTAACATATGGCCAAAAATGGTTTGTATCAGAAACCTGTGCACACACTGATATGTGGAATCAGATGTGAAAACATAGCACTATGCAACTGGTTGATTTTTGACCACTTTACTTGCGTGAATCAAAATTTGATTGCAGAGTGGTAAAAAAGTGGGCCAAAATGCATAGTGCACAGCTTTTTGAGTAAAATCCCAAACACAGCACATAGCTTTATGCCCAATGATTTTATACTAACTCGATTTTGACCTATTGAGCCACCACTTTTTGTGAATGCAATGCTCAAATTATCAATGGAAGTACATTTTTTTGAATTTTGAATTTACCAAAATACTTGTTGATTTTTTGAAGGTCTGTGGCCTGATTGGTAATAATAACCTCACCCCTAGATTTTATTGGATATGGTTAAAATGTTGGTGTCTGAAATCTTAGGGCTAGATGATTTTTGGTTTTGGACATTATGAGCCAAAAAGTGTCCCAGTTTGGTTGACCAATATTAATTTTACACAGAATTGTATGGGGCTTTATCTCTCATATCAAAATATATTCAAATATTAGTGCAAAACTTGAGTGTATGGGGGTTCAGGTCATTAGACGAAAACATCATATAATTAACCAGCCCATCCCCTTTAAGCAAGTCTTGGGGGAACTCTTTAGATAGATAGCTAGATGTTATCTTTTTTCTTTTGTCCAATTTGTGATGTCAGTACTTTCACACAGTCACTTATTACTATCCTAAAACTGCCTTTGAATGCAGTGCAGGTCAATATACGCCAGTGAGCTTAAGTGACATATGCTCATGGGCACATACTGCGGCTGCGACCATGCACTAGATTGACGTGCTGATGTCACCGACTCAATGAAAGCAAACAGACTATATAGACAGTGGACACATCTCTGTCAAGTAGGCATCTACAGCTATACTGTACAAGCCATATAATTTTGGTTGATACAATGTAAATCAAAATAGAATCATGTAATAGAATCATAATGTCAAACAGCCGGAGTTGGGATTCTGCTTTACAGCTACGACCAAAACTACTTCAGCACTTCTCTACATTTCCTTTGTCTTCTAAACATCTTTAATACATGTTCTTTAGCCAAGGAAGTTGAAAATCAAAAGGGTACTTTAAATGACTGTCAAATTAAGCCTCATTTTTCTTGACTGCATTACACACAAGCATTATCGCAAAATGAGATGCCAAGCCATTACCTCAACATTCCAGTATACAGTATATAATTTAAGTTGGGTGTCTAGCGTAGCTGGGTTGAACGACACCGAGTGCATCCTATACAAGATTTAATTTCGATTTGAAAAATGTATGCACTGAATAATCTAATCCACGTTGATGAAATCTAGAAAATTACCAGTATTTATGTATCTCTCCCAGGATACCTCATCATAGGTAGCAACACACAACAGTGTCTGCTCTTTTAACCCCCCGAGCACTCTCTACCTATCTATTGGCATCTAAGCACTATTTTGATTGGTTAATTGGCAGGTAATAGCTAGTAATGAGCAAATCAGAGATACTCTAAGAATGGTAATACAATATACACAGAGTTGTAGAAGCACTCTTTTGATTGGTTACTCAGGCGGCTATCTCATATTGTGTCCTGTAATGAGCCAATCAGAGAGACTGTACAATAGGGTGTAGTGCCTAGTGGGTTAAACTAGTTCACATTTTAGAGAGTCTACAGTATGTTCAATACCAAATGGGCTGACCTCTGAACAGCACAAATTGACCAGGATGTATAGATGCAGTGAAAAAAAATGTATTAGGTTGACTTCATGGTCACTGCTTTCTGTCCAAATTTCCTTGTTTATTCCCCCAAACAGTGTGAAGCATATGACTTGAGAAGTTGTTTCAGGATAATCAAAACCTGTATTTTTAATCTCTGATAAACTTGTAAATTTATAGCTATGGTTCAGGCAATATCTGTAAATTCTTATAAATTCCATAGTCTCCACAAGAAATTCCAATTTATGTGGGTTTTTTGTTTGTAAACGAACAAATTACAACACAGTACCTTAAGGAACACTGTAATTATACAATCGTTTGCTCATAACACCAAAATGCATGATTGTAATCAATGGAATAAGCTTTTCTCAATAGCCTGTCGGGTAACTAGAATAGGGGTTCTCAATTATATTAGCTGAAGGGCCAAAGTCTTGCCAAACATGTTTGAAAGTTCCCTACTTAAAGGCACTATCAGTGATTTGCTAAATCAGAAAATAAAAAACAATCATCAAAAATCAGATTTTTGCATGTCTGTAACAAGTACAGGTACCCTAACATATCCTGCAAATGATAACGACAGAAGCAACCTAAGGACAAAATCGGATATATTAGTCATTACTGTCCATATGGACACTTACTACAACAAGTAACTGAATGGAGAGTCATATCTTTGAGCACCGCCGTTTTCTTCCTTTTCTGTCAATTCTTCAGTTGAAAAAATTAACTTATGAGAATTCTACAGGCTTATCCTTCACTCTTAAGCTATTCCTGCAAATTTAAAATATTTTGACTCTTTCGGATGGATCACTGATAGTGTCTTCAAGGGCCAAATACACCAGAATTTCTTGTTTCCCTTTATATTATAGAGCAAGTCAAGGACCAATAACCAATGGTTGGCGGACCAGATTTGGCCGGCGGGCCACCTATTGAGAACCCCTGAACTAGAAGTTGTTAGAATCACAAAGTGCATTGTACATTGACATTTTGTCTTTATATTCATATTTTCATGTTGATTTGCAAAATTTTCAAAAAGAAAACTAAAAGAAAAATAATTGACACACTAATTTATGCACAGTTCTAAAAAGCGCAGCACATTGATATTGCAAGTGTCCCTGGGCCAATAATGGGAAATCAGAGATTATAATCTTCATGCTATTCACTTTAAGAGACACCTCGGGAGATCGTAAGAATTCACTTAATGCATCTGTTCAGTTTTTCAAAGTATCCTTACCCGGACAGATTACTTACCAGCACGCATTGAGCAATGTGGCGCGTTTTCAAAATGGATGGTGACTGTTTGGCTTGCTGGGAGCTAAGAATTGATAGTGCATGGAATGCCATATGGCTGTCATTTTTTTGTAGTGGATCATTAGCATTCAAGGCATAAGCCAAATGTAATTATTTTGTGGAATACTCCCGCAAAGCACATTTCAGTGTGAATGTGCTGTGATTTCTTTATAAATAACCAACAGTGCAGTTGTTCTCCCCTGTGTTACCTTCTTTGGACATAATCCCAGTTTGATGGGCTGCCAGTTAACGCATTCAGCTAACTGATAAGGTAATGAAGCAAAAATGTTCAAACCCCAAATGAACAAAAAGATTTTTTTCATTCAACTATGACAGGGGCGTTCCCAGGCCATTTTCGATGGGTTGTTGCCGAACCAAATTGTTCATTTGTGGACACAATTTTAACTAGAATGTGGCGGTTCTCGGCTTTCGCGCGCGTATATTCAAAGAATTATAAGCTGTGGGCCGACCCATGAAAAAACTTAACAATTTTTGACACACACATCCATAAAAACAAACAAATAGAAACACTACATACACACGCACAAAGATTTCTAAAGTGGTCATGCCAGGCTATAAGCTGGCGGGCCACAAAAATTTCCAGCTCGCTTTACACTTGCTGGATAAACATAATATACCGGCCAGCACAGCACGCCAGAGAAAATGTTGTATGTTGTCGGGGGGGGGCCAAATGGACAGTTTGCAGGCAACACTTTTTTAGCGTCGGATCAAAAATCTGAGGATCTATGATCTGTAATTGGTTTTAACCATCTTTTAAAAGCAAAATTTTTCAAATAGCAGTTTTGTCCCTTTTATGAACAACTGTTAGGCATTAGCGCTGGTTCTATAGATGTGTATATCCTGCATGCTGATCCCAAACTCTGTTTGTGTTTGGGTCTTTCAAGCAGATCCCAACCTCTCCCAGTGTATAGATCCAGCATGTAAGGCCCAATCTTTCTGAACATATGGGTTCTGAATGCTGAGCCCGACCTCTCTTGACATAATGTATCATGCATGCAGCTCTCAAACTTTCATGTATCGGTCCTATTAGCAGGTCCCTACTTCTCTTGATATACATTCTATATGCAGGTTCCAACCTCTCTTGATGTATGGGTCTTGCATGCAGGTCCCAACCGCTCTTGATATATGGGTCCTGCATGTAGGTCCATACTCACTTTACATGCATCTGGCATGCAAAACCCAACCTCTCTTGATGTATGGGTCCTGCATGTAGGTCCATACTCCTTTTGCATGCATGCAAAACCCAACCTCTCTTGATGAATGGGTTTTGCCTGCAAGTCCCAACCTCTCTTGGTATATGGGTCCTGCATGTGCATCCCTACTTCTCTCAATGTGTGCAGGTTCACTTCCAATCTGTATTGATGCTTGGGCTCTGCAAAACAGGTCTTAATCTATGTTGATGTATGGGTCCTACATATAGGTCCCAATTCCTGTTGATATATGGATCCTACATGCAGGTCCCAATCCCTGTTGATATTTGGATCCTATTCATGCAAATCACAATCTTTGATGATTTGGTCCTGCATGTAGGTCCCAATTACTGATCATGGTTGACTCCTGCACATAGGTCCCAATCACCAATGATGATTGGGTCCTGTATGTATATATCCTGCATGCAGGTCCTAACCTTAAAATGATTTTTGGTTCCTAATGGTAATGTATGAGTCTTGCATGTAGAGCTCCCTTTTTTGTTGTCAACCAATTTAAGTCTACATCTAACCTTTTCTCTCTTTTTTTTTTTGCTTTCAAACTACAAAGCATGAAGAGCTTGCTGAAATGAACAGCTTGCTGAGAGACAACTTACATAAACACTAATCACATAAGATTGATTACCTGTAAATATAGCAACAAATTTGATACTACCAAAGTAGAGAAATAGTAATTCTACCTGTCTGTTCATATTAATGACGGTAAAAGGAGAGACAAATCTGATGTAATTAATCAAACGAACTGAAATGCTATACCAATTAGTAAAGGATACTGCTTTATAACAATGACACTCTAGTTTATTAAATTACTAAAACTAAGCAACTAGAAAGGAGCAGTTAATCTTCATTTACACATATTGCTCAAACCTAAGATCTACGTGAACGTAATTCTAAATGAGCTGTCATCTTTTTTTATCTTCGATTGCTTAGGAGGTCTTACCAAAAGATATATTTTGGGACATATTTTTATAAAATGGAAGAATATTTGTCCAGTTGTTTATGAACCAGAAAGAAGATCATATGCTATTTGAAAAATGTTACTGCATGTGCTAAACAAGACTCACTTTGGTTCAAAGGAAATGACAGATTAAGCCGAGAATGCCATTTTCACTCTGCCATTTTTCATCAATTTAACCCCCCCCCCCTACTTTGATTGGTCACTTGGAAGGTAATACCAAGTAATGAACAGATCAGAGATACTGTAAGAATTGTGGTACTGCTTACACACAAATACAAAAGCACTATTTTTCAAAAGGGAAGGCGTTATTACAGTCAAAAATGGAAAGTCAAAAATCCCGCAAAAAATCACCTTACACACGCTTATTTTTGCTGATACCAATAATACAAATGATCGAGCAGGGGTACGCTGTTTTCGCACCTCCCGATGGCAAAGTTCCATACTATTAACGATTACAACTGTGCCACAACAGCGATTATGAGTAGGGATTGCGGCCAGTCCCGGCATTAAATCATTTGTGATTTAGCGTACGCTTATCATTTTTGAATTGTTGTTATCCAAAAATCGTAGGGGGGAGGGGGGGGGGCAGTTATTAGCTCGCAGGGGCATTTATTAGGACCAACTGGTAATTGGAACTCACGACAATTTCCTACCATTGCTCACCCTGGCCAGAGTTGAGAGCCTACAAGCCCATGTTATCCCTCAGTGAAGCCTGAACCGTCCACGTCAACTTACCTTCCAAACCCCTATTCAATCAATGTTGGGAGAATTGGCAAGACTTGCGATGATGATTTACCATTCAACATTGGTTGGGGGAGGACGGGGAACAGTTTTCTGAAAATATTCAAAGTGTTCCAAAGATGTTTTCCAAGATTGTACTATGTCTGTCATCATGCCTCACAAGGACTTTGCTCCATTAGATCCCAACCATTTTGTGTAACATTTTTTATTGTTAGGGGCAATATTACAATCTTAAAGACACTATCAGTGATTTGATAAATCAGAAAATCAAAAAAAAGCATCAAAATTCAGATTTTGGCATGTCTGTAACAAGTATAGGTATCCTAACATGCCCCGCAAATGATAAGACCAGAAGGCAAACTAAGGACAAAATCGAGAAAATTTTAGTTCATACTGTCCTTCGCGACACTTAATACTACATGTAATGGTTTTGGGGAGTAGTATCTTTGAACATGCCATATTCTTCCTTTTTGTCAACTTGCTTCAGTTGGAAAAAGTAACTATGAAAATTATACGGCTATCCTTCACTTAGCATCCCAATTTCAAATATTTGACTTGTTAGATAAATCACTGATAGTGTCTTCAAGTGCTGATAGGATTGTGCGATGATGGCCAGCTGCCGGTGCTTCCGCTTTCACGCTCGCCGTAACCGCCTGTGCTGTGTCCCTTCAACACCTTCTAAGACATCTACCGCCACCCCCCGCTCCTCCTCCTTTTTCTACCATTCCCATCATTCATTAGCCACTGACTTCCCCTTTGTCCTAGAATTATCTGCCTCAATTTCCTTCAGTCCCTTCTTCTTTCCACCTCTTATCCTACCTGTATCCCCGTGTACAAGCCTCTTTTAGCTCTTTCTGTTCAGTGCAGCTCTCGTTCACACCCTCGTCACTCCGTCCGATTCTTCCTGAATTGTTCGCCTTCTTTTCTCTTCCTCACCTCTTCTTCCCCTCCTCTCATTCTCCCGCACGAATCCTTTCCCTCCCTACCAGCTCACCAAACCACCCACCCCTCTCACCTCCCCCTCCCGCTCCCTTTCCCCTCTCTCCCCCTTGCATCGTTCCTTCCTCCTCCAGCCTACTACCCTTTTAATTTTCCTTACCCGACATACTTCACACCTTCCCTCTACCCCCTTCCTCTCTTTAGCTTTTTTCAATTTCTTCTTCCAGGTCGTAGCAAAATGATTGTTTTATTGGGCGAAATTTTTTTTTTGTTTTTTCTGAAGGCAGCCGTAATAAATCAATTAATATGGGCAACAGCGCTTTGTCTAATTGTGTATAGGCACTATATAAATCATTAGTATTATTATTATTTTTGTAACAAAAGACTAGTAACAAGAAACACACAGAAAAAGAAAAAAACGGTAAGTCCACCAAAATAAGATATGATGAAAGAATCGATTAGCACACCAAATATCCATTGTGAGAATCTATTGACAGAGCACAAAACAAACAAACAATGGATGCTAATAAAATCCAAAGAAAACCTAATTGACAAACACAAAAGGAGAATAGATTTGATAATAAAAATTCAAAGAGGACCTTTTAATTGACTGAACACCAAAATAGGATCAAATTTGATACCAAAAATCCAAAGAGAGACTTAATTGACAGAAACACAAATAAGATCAATTTGATACCAAAAAAAGAGAGCTTGTACTTGACAAATCACAAAATAAGGATCAAGTTGATACTAAGAATCCAAAGAAAACGAGGTTATTACTAAAATCCCAAGAGAAAGTTTTTGATGGAAGGCAAAATGAAGATTAGATGATTCCAAGAGAGGAGACACGTTGAGGGAGTACAACTGCCGACAAGCACAGTATAACATGCATTGGTTCTCATTTGTGATTCAGCTTTATTCCAATTTGCGAAGTATATATTCGGGGATGGTGTCTAAAGGCAATATCAGTGATTTGCTCACCAGAAAAGTGAAAAAAAAAAAAATCATCACAAATCAGGATTTTGCCTGTTTGTAACAAGTTTCGGATGAACATACCTCACAGTTATAGGACCAAAAGCACCTAATAAGGACAAATTGGATATTTTAGTCATTACTGTCTGGCGGGGACTTTACAACACATCATTCAATAGGAAAGAAGAAGTCATAGAAGATGGACAAGTTCCAACATTCTCAGGAGTAGATGTGAAAATAAGATCAATAATGTATTTTAAATTTTTTTCTAGGTGGAATTTGGTTCATCTGATACAGGAAAATTTCATGGTAGATCACAAAAAGCTTGTCATCAGCAGAGATGTATGAAGAACTGAGTCAACAAAACACTTGATATTTGGGAGATTGAACGAATTTTGTAACCAAACCATTATACGTCAGTGCTCTAAATAAAATAAATAAAAAAATACTTAATTATACACCAAAAGGTTTCCTACTTTCAAAACAAAAAATCAGATTTCAATTCAAACCTTGGTTGGAATTTAACGTTTTAGGTGACTACTTTTGTTTGACACTTTTTATTTAACATGGATACAAAAAAAATACTTCCATATCTCGGAGTCAGCCTTTAAAGCATTAAATGAAGGAAAAAAAATAAAAAAAAACCCGGTTTTTAAAAACTTAACTCTGGCTTGTGGAGATCTGCGCTCATTCTATGGAAACCTGGCTGGAGAGTGTGTCGTTTGAATATTACCAGATCTAAGCTGTGGCGGCGCCAGACCTCATTTTCAGGGGGGGGGGGGGGGGAGCGGGGGGGGGGGCCAAAGTGATTTTTTTGGGGGGCAAAAATGAAATTCGGGGGGGGCAAAGTATCAATATTTGGAAGATTTAAACAATTTTGGACCAAAATGTGTGATTTTTGGCCCCTTAAATCGCCGAATTTTGCAAAAATCCCCTCATTTTTCTTTTTGGCCGGGGGGGGTCCAAAACTAGGAGGAAAGAACAAATTTGGGGGGTCCAAATGCCCCCCATTGGCCACCCCCCCCGGTGGCGCCGCCACTGGATTCGATCGAAGACGTGTGTGTTTGTCGGGGACAGACTTATATTCCGAAGGGTTATTTCTCCAAGGGTTTTTACCCGAGGGTAGTTTGCCCGAACACACTATTCTATGGATAGTCCATATTGCACGATAGGGTGTTCCTCCGAAGGTTATATGTCCGAAAAGTTTTACTCCGAAGGGTCGTTTGTCCGAAAATAGTGTGTCATTTTTCCGAAGATCATTACTCCGACCGGTAATTTCCGAACGGTTTATACTTCGAAAGAGTTTTCTGCCGAAGGGGCATTGTCCGAAAACAAAAAAGGGGGTCGTTAGTCCGAAAACATAAATTTAAGTTCTTTCTTCCGAAGCGGGCGTTTCTCCGCCCAAAAAAACAAGGATTTGCTACGAAGGGGGCATGTTACGAAACATAAATGAGGTTTTACAATCGTGGGTTTTTAGCCCGAAGAGGCGTTGTCCGAAATTCGGAACAAACGCCCCTTGGACTTAAACCTCTCGGAGAGTACAAAAGCCTAGGAGTACTAGCATTTCGGAATATAAAGATCTTGAAAAAAAAACCCACACCTCGGATCTTACCAAAATATCAAAATGGAAAAAAAAAAAATAAGGCAGTAAATCATTACATTACAGTTTCGCACCAATAGTTGTTATCCATGATACAGAGTTAGAAAATTACGCCCAAAATAAAAACCAACAGAAATATGTAAAAAAAAAGAAAACCTCAATACGGCCCGTTTTGGTGCTGGATGTATTCATAAGCTGTGTGCTGTTTAAAAATTGGATTAACAAATGTTGGGACTGACGCTCAACGATTCACAGAACCTGATTTTAAAGGAAAAATCCTAACTTTTAGTTTAGAAATTAGAAATTTGGGCATTTACCGAGAATCCAGTGCACTCCAAATTAAACAAAAAAAACAAATAAACAAAACCAATAGGTGTAAACCTGCATTCCTGATGGAATACTTTTTAGTGAGAATGAAGGTTTTTTGATCTGGAGACTCCACAATCTTTAAGTAAAGAATTAATCGCTAATGATACTTGTTTTTCCCTACCGAGAAAAAAAAAAAACATTTCGGTCAATAAATAGGTTTTTATTTAAAAAACATAGAATTCTCGGTAGCTACCTTGGATATCGGCGAGACGTTTCGACCGACAATACAAGTTTTTCAAATGAAAAAAAATGGTTATAGGTCAAAAAAGCGGTTTTAACAGAAAAGTTAATTTTGTCGATAACTAGCCCTTTTTTATGATATTTTGGATAGAGAAGCATGATTTTGATTGAAACTGGTACATTAGTATTCTGTCTCGAGTTCTGAGTCTAAAGGCATAATGAAAATTCTTGTAATTAAAATGCCTTGCTATACCACTTCCCAACCAAAAATAAAACTTGAGGTCGCTGGGGCTAAAAGATAATTCAAACGCATGGTGCCTTATGTGGAATAAGGATCTCTCCAGCATGTCATAATCATCGTAAAACATGCTTGACCAAGGTAGATAACGTGGAACTCATAAGTCTGTTCTCCGCAGAAGCTTGAACACTCCTAAAAATGTTACCGATCAGTCCTGGAATTTTAAAAGCGACCTGAAAGATGCCAAGAAAAGTGCCGCACTACAATTCAACCAGACATTGAGCCTCTTATTTTTGTGAGAAGAAATTCAAAACCCCACACACGCGAAAGAACACAAAATTATGTGGTCTGCGCAATCGACTTCCAAGAACAGGGTTATGATACCAAATTATTCTGTGTTGAAATCGGTAGTAGGGTCTCCTGTCGAGCTTTAAATTTTATCACTTCCTTTGGTATCAAAAGTAAAAAAAAAATAAAATAATATAGGCATTTACATTAAAATCTGGTCCGACAAAAAAACACCAGCTATTTCTTACTCAATGTACTCGAAATAGGGGACCATGACTTGTCCTTTTAATTTCTGGCTTGTGCAATAATTCTTAAAGGGGCTGGCTCTCTTTTCACTATTTGGATGTTTCTATAAGATTTTTAAAGTTTTGTGAAGCTTGTTGATAACGATTCGGGTCTTTTCCTGTTTCAGCTCTCCTGTATGGCGCTTTATCTGTTTAGATACGGTTTCCAATAAATTTGTTTAGTTTGCCAATACTTATGAAATGATGAAATGAGAAGACAAAACACTCTCGAGTATAATCCCACGTTAGTTGGGGTAAATTGCAGAATGTGTAAAGTAGGTCTTACTATCCCATAGTAAAGTTTGCAGCTCATAGGGACCTATGTTATTAAAGTGTATGAGGGAAAAATATTTCAATAGAGTGTTTTTTTCAGTGAGATTGTTTTTCTTATTTCGTAAACATGTTTTTTCCCATAGGAAAGGTATTTTTAAAGGGCACAAGTAACATAAATTATTCGTTGATTAGAAGTGTATCACCTTATTTAGATTGGTAATACACTCAAAAACACCAAAATCATATACTACATTGCTTACAGCTCTGAATATGGCGCAAACTTTGTCAAATGCAAATATGAGCAAGGTCTCAAAAAACAAAAGGTCATAAAAAACAAAGGGTCTCAAAAAACTAAGGTCTCAATACTATACAAAGGTCTCAAAAAATATACAAAGGTCTCAAAAGCTGGTATGGTACGGACCTCAAACCCACACAAAGGGCTCAAAACACACAAAGGTGCAAACATAAACAAAATGTCCTCAAAACAGATCTTCAAATAAAGCAAAACAGGTCTCAAAACCTAGGTATCAAACACTTAAAGGTCTCAAAAAGTCGTAAAGGTCTCAAACCACCAAAAAGTCTCAAAACCAAAGGTCTTCAACATAAACCAAAGCTCTCAAAAACAAGATCTCATAAACGCAAACAGGTCTTAAAAATAAGGTCTCAAAACAACTTTAAAGGTTTCAAAAGGTCGTAAAGGTCTCTCAAAACACAAAAAAACTCAAAAAAACACGCAAAAGGCTCAAAAACAGAAAGGGTTTCTAAATGCAAACACAGCTTTCATATTATAAACACTGGTCTCAAAACAATCAAAAAGGTCAGGAAAATGAATCAAAAGTATCAACAACACAATAAATCAAAACTGCACAAAGGCATGAAAATATATAAAGTCGGGGCTCTCGTTAACCACTTAAGTGCCCAAGCTAAAAAACTTCCGTCTAGTGCCCAAGGGGGGGGGGTCCTAGGGGACCCACCCCAGAAAACACAACTGTCCCATGGGAATTTGATTATGACAACTAACACAAGTAAATGGGGGGGCACGTAAGAACCACATACCCTAATAAAAATGAAAAATCCGAACTTTGACCTATTGACCTTGGCCAATTGAAATTTGTCATCTCCGAAAAAAGAGTGGTTCGCACATCTCCATCCTCAGCAACTCCAATTTAAGGTTTCGAACCAAAATAATTATTATATCTACTCTATAGAATAACCAATTTAAATAAGTCATGCAAAATATAGCCCAATTTATACCATCTGTATTTTTCTAAGAAACTTCAAAATTCACCTTATTTTTTATCATAGGACTACACAGTGAAGAGCAAGGTCTGACAAAATTAAAATTGATGCGTCAGCATATAAAAGGTATTTGAGGTACAGTAGTCTTAATTGCTTGACCACTAAGGATATTATCTAAAGCAAATAAACACAGATTTAATTACTTTAATTTTTAATTAGTAAAATATCTTGATTTTTTTCACTTCGTTAGTGCCAAGGGGGGGGGGGGTTCCTGAGGACCCAACCCTAATTATCTAATGAAGCGTGGGCAGATTTATTTTTTATTTGTATCAGGAGAAGCGGTATTCATAAACAGACATTAGCAAAAAACTCCTGGAAAAATTAGATGGCGTAACCTAGAAATCGCAAAAAAAAAATCAAAATGTGGAAAAAAATAAAAAATTCCCCCCCCCCCCTTGGGCATTAAGTGTTAGGGTTTTGTGCCCGCTATGTACTCTTCAGTAGGTTGCTGAGAATTCATTGGACCCCAAATCGTTACTTGGTTTCAAATTGTCCAAAGAATGAATTTAGCAAAATGGGCAATCTGGGACGGTTCTGGATGGTTACCAAACTTTGGTGCTTGCCGGTCTTTTCGGCTCCTGACCGTACAGTTAATCAAATCGGTTATTTTGGTCAAAATGGTCAAAATGATGTTGATTCGGACATTTTTAAACCGAAATTATGGTTCCAGTTGGATTTCCTTTCATGGTGGTGTTCGGTTGTTTTCGGCTCCTGTGAATCAATGTGTGTTGAGTATTGCATGGATCCCGAATAGGCTCTTTGGGTTCAAAAATGTTCAAAATAATGATATAAACAAAATGTGAAAATTTTGGGCGCGTCTGTTATAGGTGGTTCTTGGGCGGTTGCCGGTGTTTTCGGCTCCGGTTTGGCGTTTCGGTGGTTTTCGACTCCTTATATGACAGTGGGGTGTTGAGAATTGCCCGGACGCCAAAAAAAAGGTTCAGTATATGTAATTGGACTTTTCGAACACCTATTAAGCTTACACATATGGTATTAATTAATCGTTATTGTCTTAGGACCCTGCATTATGTGTCTAAATTCGGCCAAAAAATACTTTGGAAAAGTGTGGTTTCCATGGAGGGGGGTCCATAACCTCTTGTCCACCAACGCAAGAGGAAAAAGACATTGTCCACTTAAGTGTTAAATAGAATTGAACACATTGGATGGTTTCCTGAATTCGGTTCCTTTGTGTTTGTTGAGAATTGTTTTTTTTCTGGACCACCCCAAAATCCGCTATTTTGGTTAAGTGGTCAAAATATTTATTTTTAAATAATAATAAATCATTGAAACACATGGCGCCGAAGACACTGGGTAAACAACCTTAAACATCTGGGAACATAGAAAAAGTATCTGATATTGACATTTGAAACAAAAATAGTCGGATTTGGGGTCCATGCAATGGTCAATAACCATTGGAACACAAAAGAGCGACCACACCAGGAACCAACACGAAATCATATGGGTACCCTCCAAATTATCACCCTTTGTTTTGAAATCATGATTTTGACTGTTTTGAACCCAAATAACCGTTTGGGGGATCAAGGCAATGCTCAGAACATTGTGAAACACAAAGGAGGAACGAAAAAAGAAACCACCCAAAGACCACTGGGAAACATCCAAATTGTACACTTTTTAAAAAATCTTTATTTTGATCATTTTGAACCAAATAGGGGTCAAGGCAATGCCCAACAAACATTCAAACAAAAAAGGCACCAAAAATTGGGGATGATCAAAACCGTCTGGAAACCATCGAAATTGGTAATTTTGTTTAAAAATCTTATTTTGGACCCATTTAAACCAAACGCACCGCTTGGTTTCAACAAACCATCTAGAAAACCGCGGGAACCATCTAAGTATCTTCTTTTGTTTTAAAAAATTAACTTTTTCAAAAAGTTAGCTGATTAGGGGCTAGGCAAATTTAAGAACCATTGAAACACAAAGGAGGCCGACAAACATCAGGAACCACCACAGAAACCATCTGGGTACAATCCAATTATCGTTTGTTAGAAATCATGAATTTTGCCATTTTGAACCAAAATAGCCGGTTTTTTTTTGGGGGTGGTGGGGTAGGTAAACGGCCAAGGTTCAACAATTTTAAAACAGCCGCGAAACGATATGCTCGATTTGGGGGGGGCAATTTTGGGGATTTCCAAAGGTAATTAGGGAAATTAATTTAGTGCTTTCCTATGGCAGCCCGTTCCAGTGACATATATAATAACACTTAAAACTTCGTTTATAGTCTTATCATAATAATTTTAACCTAAACAGGAACAGAAAAAAGACACAAAGATAAGTTTTTACACAAAAAAAGACACAATTCTATTTGTTTTGTAATTATCATTGTAGATAACATACACAGATTAAATTGTAATTCAGTTCTAGAAAATTTTTTTAGGAAATTATTTTCTTTCTAACTTCGAACCCTCTATCACATGTCGGACCGAGAAAAAAGAAAGAGAAAAAGAAGTATTGAAGTTGTTAAAACATCCCACAAGCAATAATGAAAATTGCATCAAGGACCTCAAATCCTCTGGACGCAGATGGGTGCCATCGGGTATCCAAACGATTGGGAACAAACATCAACCCTCCAATTATTTCAGTACCTGGACTTTCAATTGATGACCATGAGCTGTGACTGAAGCCATTAGCCATTAACAACAACATTTGACAAACCAGTGTCTCAAAGCGCCACCGTGGATCGTTCACAGCTACTGCTTTTTACCATCAAAAGAGCCCCCTCAAATCCCTGTGGGGACATGAAAAAACTCAATGGGCTATCTAGTAACTTACAACTAATTTGCTGTTGAATTTTAGTGTGCCGGTCACTGACATTTTAAAGCATGTCTTTAAGGCAAGGGCAAGGCTCCTCAATAGTTTGGAAAAGTGAACAAATGCCCCCAATCCCCAAAGAGAAACCTGCAGTTGTTCCCAAGTTAAGACCAAATATCATTGACATTCCCCACCTGCAAGGTTGGGAAAGATTTTGTTTCAGGTTGGGTGTCTCGATGTTATTGCTCTTACTTTTGGCTTCTTCTCAAAATCAGTATGGGAGACTAAAGGCTGTCTACAACTCATTGCCTTATTTGGAACTTCGTGATATCTTCTACAGAGGGGCCCAGATTAAACCTTATACATTAGTACTCTAGTTGTGAAGGATTTCTCCAAGGCTTTACGATTGCATTTGATCATACTTTGGCTATCAACAGATTCTTGAGCTCGGAGTGCGCAATGAAATTTTCCCGTGGATTACCGACTTCCTTACCCCCATCACGTCATATTCCAAGTGGATACTCTGTCTTGTGGCGTTCCTCGAGGTACCAAGTTTGTTCCCATCCACTGCCTCTGACAATGCTAGCACCAGCAGCTTCAAGTATGTTGATGATCTTAGCCTTGGAGAGATACGTCATGGCAATGAAACAGGTTCCATTCAAAACCGAGGGCAGGAACTAGCGGCATTGGTTTGAAAGTAACACCTCAAACTTATCCCCGTAAGTCAAAGGTTATGTCAATTTTGCTTTTGGAGGTGGTTACAGTCGACCAAATTCTGGGCTTGCGAGTTCAATCCAATCTTGCATGGCAATCCCAATTAACAACTATTCAGAAGAGCAAGTAGTAGACTGCATGCTTAGCAGGTTTAAACGCTTTGGTGCATTTCAGATCTTATACAAGTGTATGTTGGGTATGTTCGAAAATCCTAGAATATAATGCACCAAGTCTGTTGGCATCATGGTAATTAACATTTCCAAAGCAAGCAGCTTGAGAGCTATTAAAAAAACGTGCCCTTCGAGTATTCTTGGTACTCGTTATTCAACTTACAGTGAAAGTATTTCTGAGCTTGAACTATGCTACCTAGAAGATGCACATAATTGATTATCAAACCAGGACAGTATGGGCTTTAGGTCTTGTTATCAAGTTCTGTTTTTCGGCAGTCAGAAATAAATGCAGGGTACAGAATAGTATACAAACTTGCAATACAATTTGGGAAATGATTTTCTTACTTTCGGATTAGAATTATTGGTCTTTATGGTTTTTTCGTGGATGAATGGCTATGATTTTAGATGCAAATAATGCATTTTATGAGAATTTGAGGGGTTTTTTACATGAAGACCCGTATGAAAGTATAGCCATTTTAGTTTAGAAAATAGTCTGTTGTGATTGTCGCGAATGTGAGAGCTGGCGCATCGATATCTGTTATGGGCACAGGGATAATTTTAACGATAACCAAACTTAATGTAAAATATGCGATCTTTGTATTTGCAAAGGCCATGAATTGTGGTTGTATCATTAGAGTAAAACGTTATAGCGACCAAATCTCTTTATCGTTTTAATGAGTTTCATTATCAGGGAACGATATTCATAGTCCCCTTTCATCGAGTGTCGAAATGGATCTCATGGTATTTACATGTTATTCCATTAGTTCTTTTGATTATAGGTTACAATATCTCAATTTCAAATATAGCTTAGTTTCCGAAAGGTTTTTTATCCTAAAGGTCGTTAGGCCGAAATTAGAAGAGGAAATTGATTCCGAAGCGGCCGCGCGGTTAGTCCGAACATCGGAAAAACGACCCTTCGGAACAATAATCTTCATTTCTTTATATCGGGACAAAACGACCTTCGGATTACAAATTCTCGGAACATAAATCCTTCGGAATCAAACCCCCTTTAAAATGCGTTTTCGGACAAAACGCCCCTCGGAGGGTAAAAAATCTTCGGAGAGAAAGAAAAGACACATTACTTATTTTTCGGATCAATGCCCCTTCGGACCAAAATGCCCTTCGGACAAATTGCCCCTTCGGAGAATACGACCATGCGAGAAGAAACGACCCGTCGGGATTTTTTTTAACACTTTCGGCGATATACCTTCGGATCAAATGCCTTTGGACCAAAAACCTTTCGGATCAAAAAACCCTTCGGAATATAGGCCTACACCAGAAATTGTCTGTCGTTGTTAATTTAAATGTTCGGAGTTGAAATATGCTGTCATGGCGCCACCACAGGGTCATTTTCTTGGGCCGCTTTACCATGTTTACTTATCCTACATGCCATATTCTTACACGAATCACAAATATATCTCCATCTGCACCCGTCATCATCTGAACAACCCAGAACAGTTTTAAGAAGTGATAAAATATCCGTTTTCTTCTTTGAACATGTTCCTTTACGTGTACACATTAACTTCGTGTAATGTGATGTCAGTACAGTTTTGTTACACACAAAACAATATCTAAAGGCATATTTTGTTGGCGTTTTGATCACAACGATATGTCCACCTCCAAATAAAGAAGCCATTTTGGTTGTGTCCCGGATTGTGTGTGAGCAAGTTATTGAAAGATGGTGTAATAAGGTAAAACCAATGGACAAGTTCGGAATAACACAAACATTAGTCTTTTTGTCGAAAGTAGCCGAAATGTGGCAAAAACATACCGATTATATTTTGTTTATTACTGTATGAAGTAAACACTATTGCTCTATATACCAGTTACCGGTTTGTTGCATACGGTTCAGTGAAGGATTTTTTTTTTTGTCTTCTGTGATATTCCCAAAAGCCGGTAATTTCCTCTGAATTTAATCGAGTTTGAAAAGAAACCACTATACCCGGACCCCGGACCTGTACAGTCTGTATAGCGGCTTACTTTCAATGCATGTATCAGGCCGGGGTCGATGAAGGTCAACAATGGGTATTTGGGTTAAGTTACGCATCCTTCGGCACGTGGCTCTGCTTGCAGGGGGTCGATAAACGACTATTGTTATTGCTCTATATTGACGAACTGTCAAAAAAAAAAAAAAAAAAAAAAAAAAAAAAAAAAAAAAAAAAAAAAAAAAAAAAAAAAAAAAAAAAAAAAAAAAAAAAAAAAAAAAAAAAAAAAAAAGCGTACGGCCTTGCCTCAAGCAAAGAGTAGGCCTATATTTACATTAGACCTATCATGATGATTATCTCATTACAGTTTGTTGTTTGAATCATTGCAGCCTATTTGTCAATAAATAATTGGCCGCTTTCATCCACTTAAAGGTGGCGCCCAAGGCACGTAGCCCAGTTACATCTATAAGGAGCATTGTGGTTCGCAAAAGCGCGGTCAAGGGAAGTCAGCTCGGTCAAGGAAAAATTCGTCCTGATTGCACCGTAGCGTCCAAAACTGCTCTTTTTGCCTCAAAATTTCCTGATTTTTGCCCAAATTTCTTCCAAGGCCGCCGTATTTTCCCCCACGATTGACTAAGTCACTTCGTGTACCCTTTCCGCCGACCCCAGCATACCTAACTGATGGGGTCTTTGGGAGTGGAGTTCTTTGGCGGGCTCATTGGCAGTAAATTTTTTTCTCCTGGCTCATTATCGCTGATGTTGGAGAAAAATCCATGGATACTCTTGACTTAGCACTTTTTGAAGCAGCTTGTAGTCATAGTGAAACGTGAGATTTTGTAACACGAAAAGGCCAACCCCCCCCCCCCCCACAAAGAAGTCTGGTGCGCCGGTGTCGCCACTGCCAGAAGGAACAGAACAGGCAGAATGGCACCAGGAGTAAGGGTAGACTTACAGAATGCCAGTCTCTCTAGCTCTGCGCAAATTATTGCTCCTTTCGGGCACATATCCCGGGGGCACTCCCATTGGAATTGCGATTTTTGTTTAGAGGGGTCTTTGGGTGAAAATTTGGCACATTTTCTAAAAAGTATCGTCTTGGGGTAAAGATTTCAAAATTGTCGAAAAAAATGGGAGTCTTTGGATGATGATGGTAAATTTTCAATAATCCAGTGCATGGTTGACACTGATGCTGGGTGAAAACACCATCCTATGCCTAAAACGGAACTAAATGGGAACACCCCCCACCCTGTGTAACCCCTTGACATCCCCTAGGGCCTATAGGTTGCTGGCCTCTCGGCGCCCTTAGAGATGGCCCAATGCAATGGCGTAGGCAGCAGGGGAGGAAAAACGTGTTCATGGGGAAATCAGCCCGGTCAGGGGAAAATTCGTCCCGACTGATTTTTCATGATTTCCCATCAACATTTCATGGGGGGGGGGGGGGGGATGGTCCGGAACCTCGACTGTCTTCCCAAAGATCTTCCTGATTTCCCTTTTTGAACAACGTTGAGTTGGCCCTTACCCTCCGACCCCAGCATACTACACTGTTTTGTTCTTTGGGAGTGCATGTGAGTTCCTTGGCCTGCACATAAATTTTTGCAGTAAGTTCACCTGGCTTCATATCTCATCGTTGAGATGGTGTGGGGGGGCCCTAAAACTCGACATCTCTTGACTTAACACATTTGAGGCATCCTAAGGCAAACAAATAAATGAGAAAAGTTGGAGAAAATATTGTATGTTTTTGAAGTTTTGCATTATAGAAGACTGATCAACCCGTTTAGTGACCGCCTCCACTCAAATCATCTAGCGGCAACCGCTAGTGTTAAAATAAGACAAAAAAACATGTGGCAACTGCCAGCCCATATTGTTTATTGTAATCAACGTGGTTTATGAAGTCAGCGAGAAGTTCCCCTTGAAAAAAAAAAAGCGTCTCAGTAAGATTTCCTGAACTGCCCATCTCCCTGTCATGGGCTGGCACATACAAACACGCTCTGAGGTCTCTGGCTTAGGACCGACTCTTGCGGGCGTTGGTTTTAGTGTTTTGTGGTTTTTTGTTAAACCGTTTTATGGATCCCAAACCTCCCCACTTCCCTCAAGATAATTTAATTAAACCTATCATCAATATTGGCCAATGCTGATTAGAAAAACAAATTTGGCACACCCCCTGGTGCCATGACATACAGTATATTTTCATGAGACTCCATGGCTCACGAATTAATATAGAATATTAATCGCGTCACACCCCCTTTACGTATAAAATTGTGGTCAATTTTCTGCTTATTTTTCAGAGAGATCAACCGTCACACCCTCCTATAACATTTACGACAATTTTTGTTTTAATCATTGCTGGATCAAATCCGTCATATGCAAGATATATACAAATTGCATCTTTGCATTCAAAGAATGTAAATTACATTCATTTCAAATGCTGTTTAAACAGTTCACGCTGTCTCTTTTGATGGTAATTAACAAAATTCAAACGCATATTTCTCATGCCAACAATAACTTTTCATAAATATTTTTTTCATAAAATCTTTATTTAAAATTTTTAAATCTAATGTTTATAGTACTCCCGTCTCTCAAACAGTCACCCTCACTGTTACGGCTCAAGCTTCAGTACCGTGAATGACGAAGAGCCGTCATTTCTGTCCTCCACCACAGATCGAATTCGACTCACAAATTGCATGAATTTTTAAAAATCAAAAAACTAAAAAATTAAAAAAAATTTTTCTCAAAAAATATCCTTCCATACATAATTTCAAATTTACTTATTTATTTATCACAAAATTCACCAATTTGCATATGGTGTATCTGTTAATAACTTACTTTAAAACCCCAAAACACAGTCTGAACTGTATCCATACATCATTGGAGTGTCTGATCAATTGTTGTTTTGGCACGCCCTCTAAATAAAGCAGGCTAAATGACGATTATGATCGCCTCTCCTGATCTCCACTGACCAAAACACACAAATACATTCTTTAGTTTGCAATCTGCCTAATTTAATTGCAGGCAATAATGTTTAATTCCAATCCAACCTGCAAACGTTGCGATTTCAAACCAACATTTTTTTATCAATTCTGCATAATAATAATGTCATGCGATAGTCATAGATTTTTACCCCCACTTTTAGCGTCTATAATTTGCACTTTTCTGGACTCCATTTTCTTCAAAATGTAAACAATCAAAATTACAATTCTCAGTCCAATACCTAACTCTCACTTCAGTATTATGTCAAACATTTCATGCTTCTCTCATAAAAAAAGCAAAAGGGGGAAGTATTGATTCCAACGATCTAGTCGCCCAAATATCCAAAAAATAGCCATGCTATATTTCTAGTTATCCTAAAAGAACTAGGTCAGTCGTTGTCCAAAGCATACTTTGGCGTAAGATCTCCTTTTTTCTGAATAAAAAAACCCACATTTCCAACGCCAGCCTCTCCCTCTGGCGTTACATCCAAACTTTCACCTACGATAGATGAATTCACCATATCCAGGTCCTGGCAATTAAAATTGCATAATATTCCAAGTTATAATCTAAACTTTACAGCAATTGATTATTCCAAAAGCAAACCCCTCTAATAATTGACTAACCTGATCCATGGTTGAATCCCATGCTCAAATATGGCAAAACTTTTAAAAATCAAACCACGACACCATCATTCTAACGGGGCATATACACAGGTTCTATATTGTTTCCACACACGCTGGCCACATGTAAAATAAAAAGCACATGTGCGAACTGCCAACATATTGTAATTACCGGGTTTTATGACGGTCGAGCGAGAATTGGCCCCCGAAAGGCGGCCTCAGGAAGAATTTCCTGAACTGCACATCTCCCTGTCATGGGCGGGCATGCATACAAACGACCTCTGAGGTCTCTGGGCTTAGGACTAGACTCTGGCGGGGTTTAAACCGTTTTTATGGGATCCCACCTTCCCCACTTCCTCAGAGATAAATTTATTTAAACAGATCATCAAAGATTGAGCCAATTGCTGATAGCAAACAATTTGCACACCCCCTGTGCCATGACATACAGTATATTTTCATGAGACTCCAGGGCTAAACGAGTTAATATAAATATTAACCGTCCAAGGTATTGAGATAAAGCGTCTTTACAAGGGCGCACACGTTTTGGGCCGCAGTGGGCTCGAACCCACGACGGCTTTGGAGTGTCGGGCTAATGCTCATCCACTGGACAACCACGTGGACCTATATATGGAGTTCTATAGGTCAATATCACAGATATCATTCCGGGTTCAATCCACAATGCAATCCGATATTGACCCGTGAGTGATCTCTATCCTCAAATTTCACTTGGTTTCACTGAAGTCGTCTATTTTCCCCGAATGCTTGCTCCAATAGAAATGCCCTCTCTCCCCTATTCATACACTATTTACTGTGGAAATATCTCACCGGTAAAATACTTGATGCTCAGCAATAGAAACGCTATATTCCTTGCGATGGCCCGCTCAATAGTTTTGTCTACTGTTTGCCCGTAATCCAAATGCCATGTCGTCTTCATAGCCGTACTATTTGGCAATATCTAAGGGAGTCGTAGATGTACATTATTGAAAAGCATAAGGCCAGCACAGCCCTGTTGGCCTCCATTTTTTGAGACGACGGAGTCTGCTAGCCTCCACTGATCTTCAAGACGAAGTTTCGGTTTGATATCAGGTTCAGATTGTAGTGGACCATGTTCCATCTGGAACAAGTCCGAAGGAGTTTAATGTGAGTCCCCCTGTGCCACAAAGGCATCTGTGAGATCCTGCTTAACTGATCCCGATCCCGGATTAACACGTTAGGCAGTCATGGCAAAAGCTGGCAAAAACCTGCATGACTGTAGTTTTTTATTAAGATGCATTTTATGATTGCAGGGTTGCATAAAGTGTTTTCTTCCCTACGAGTAAGGTCTGAGCTTAACGTTTCTCCACGTACACTTGCTCTTGGGGGATGCAATTAGTGCTGCAGCACCAACCAGATTAGGAGAGTGGTACCGGGGCCGGTGTGAAACTATAGTCCGGCGGAACCCATAGTCCGGGCTCCATAGACGATAACGGAATAAAGTTTGAAACTAATGTTGCGCGAAGAGTTAACTAAATTGAGTGCCCTATTCCTTACCGCTGTAGCCGGACTGTGAGTACGCCGCGCTATAATTACTTCTACACCGGAATAATAACCTTTGTCATCATAGCTGAAATTGACCATAGGGATGTGGAGTTCATGAAAACAGGTGAAGACAGCTAGTTATTTGCAAATCGATGTGAAATTGATGAGCGCGGAATATATTGCCTCAAATTCACTGTCCAAATGTCCAACTTAGTTTGAGAAAACATACCAGTACCATGTCAATCATGAAATTCCATCACTTTCTTGCTATAACCAGTGTATTTTTGTTCATGACATTTAAAGCAGTTTTTTTTCATATGCCATGCAAGAAGATTGGTTGATCCTTAAGACGGCAAGCCAGGTTATTGGGTATATAAATAACCCTATATAATGCCAATTTTAGTGTTAAATGTTTTTTTTTCTCCTTTTGTCAAGGATGCAATACAACTATTCCCATAACTAATCAAATGTTTGCAAGTGCCCGATATTTCCAAGATGGCTGAAAGTTTATTTATTGACACACATCTTACATCTCTTATTATAATCGCCTATGAAGAGATTTGTGGTTCAAATTAACCTTACTGCATAAGGGGGGCTCCTAGGGGCCCATTTTTTTTTTTTTAGCGGCGTTTTTTAACGCTGCAATATATTTGTTTATATTTTTTTTTGTTTTGTCTCACTTTTAGTTGCGCGTGCATTGGTACCACAAAAAAATAAAATCCCCGTCGCGTCGTTTTTTTTTTGGGCAGGCTCGTCACGTTTGTGACCCACATGTAAATTTTGATTTTCAACCAAATGCCAATACCACTGTTATTACTTTTGGTATAATATCATCTTTAGAAGAACAAACTAACCAAAATGAATGTTTCCATTTCAAACCATATTGTGTTATTTTGTCTGGGGCACATAAAGTCGGTCACGTTTGTGACCCTCGACAAAACTTGGGTTTTAGAATTCCAACTTCAACCGCAAATTCCTGTGATTATTTAATGTACTCACATTCTTATATTTAAATTTCCTAAAGGCATTGGACTTTTGTGCATTACACCAAGTGGGTATTAAAAATAACAGCAAACTTTATAACCTTGTAATACAATTTATATCACTAATGGGTCCGGTCACGTTTGTGACATTGGTGGTTACGTGTGTGAAAACTGCCATTGACTCATAAACAACAACAGTGGTGACCATTTGTTAATGTGCACCAAAAATGAAGTTGTAATCAAATGTTGTGTATTTCCATATTCTCAACTATTTCACACACTGTCAAGTAAGTTGTCATTATTTATTTAGTAGTATAATTGCAAAGGAGCCAATGATAACTACTAGGATGCAGATTTTCCTGTGTTGAATTGTTGTGTGATGAGTGAATAAATGGTTCAAGTCTGATAAATTTGGCGACTTCACCCCACTCTCAAAAGACACATGGAAACCAAGTTTAAACTAGTCTTTATTAAAATTAAGTGTTGTTTTCTTGTTTTTAAAACTGATCATAATTCATATAATAAAAGTTAATACTGCTACCTTTCAATGACCAGAAATAATGTCCTTCCAATACTAAAATTGTTGAGTGCCGGTCAAGTGGGACAGTACTTAGCACATCAAAACTTTTTGAAAGGAAGAACGGAAGAGAGGGGGAGACGATATAAACCATTTATTTTGAATAACAGAAGTGTATCATATAAACTGGCTTGAGAAGACATGACATATGAACATTACTGGAGACAGTGGGTTTTCTAGTAATAAAAACTTCCTTGTCTTTTGGTCACGTGGGTGACATACCAAAGTCAATTAAACATTAAGGGAGGGTATGGGGTCGAAAGCAGTGAACTTGAAGTGATTTTTTCCGTAATTTCCTAAATATAGTGGTATATAAAGGTTACCACATCATTATGTATAGCCCATGTCACAAAGTTTTGTAAATTCATGTCAATTTTTGATCTTGATGCCATGGTAACAACGTAGGCACTATGTTTTTTTTTGAGTGGGCAACAACACTGAACGGGAACGTACTAAATAAGCACTAAACAAGCCTAAAGGGAAGCAAAATTGGGTGGTATGGGATAGGGGTCCCGGTGGTGAGCTGGCGTTGGAACACGAGTGAACCATGATGAAGCCGGAATTTGATTACCGTTGCCATGGGCAACCGGCATAGACCAATCACCATAATTTTCATGGCGTCTCAGTTAACTCGTAATTTGAATTTGGAACAAAATTTTAAAACGGGCTTCATGGTCACTAGCCCTATTGACCTGCGTTGTGTGTGCTGAATATGTGTGGCCAAATTTCATGTGCATACATGTGTAGCGTTCATTAGTTACGTTCGTTTTCGTTTGGTTGGTGCATATTTTAACGAAACGAGTGATAGACCTCGAACATTTAGACAAAATTGATGCATCTAGTGATCGTGGCATCACATTGTCCTGCAAATTAATTTTTAAAATAATTTCGTAAATATCGCAGGGTGAGAAAACAATTAAAATAACATAAAAAATCACTTACCCAGTAACATTTAACTACTTTAATTATGGAAACACAAAATCAATGAGTATGTATTTACTTCGACTTTGTCCTACCAAAATAAATGCGTTAAAATAGGTATAAAATAATTCTTTTAAAATATCTTAAATTATAACCCATTTAATTTTTTACATGGTAAAGTATAGGAGACTATGGCGTTTTTGGCAAATTTCGCGTACACCTCTTCACTTTGATTAGCCATATCTCGGGAACCGAATGTCCGATTGCTGATCGAATAAAAAGCCTTTTTAGATTACAATCTACACAATAAAGCCATGCATTATCTCATTATCGTAAATGACAATTTTTTTTTACCAAAGTCAGACCCCATTACCCCCCCCCCCCTTAAGTGCCGGGGGGGGGGTTCCATGTACCCAACATTTGACTTTTTTTTTTTGCGATTTCTCGGTACGCAATCAAATTTTTCAAGGAGTTTTTTGCTAATTGTGATTTTATGTAAGTAGGAAAATACGCCTTCTCCTGATACAAAAAAGTTTTTAAATTCATACACGGCCCCACGGCTTCATTAGAATAATAAGTTGGGGTCACTAGGCACCCCCCCCCCTCCCTGGGGCACAACGGAAGTGGAAAATCAAGATATTTTACTAATTAAAAATTTGTAATTAATAAATCTGGGAGTTTTGTTGATATATACCTTAGGAGGTAATTAATTAATAATTAATAATACTTAAATCAAATAACCTTTTATATGCTGATAGCTCAATTTTAATTTTGCATGGCCGTGCTTTAACTGCTGTAAAAGTCTATGGGAAAAAAAAATAAGGCGATTTTGAGTTTCTGAGGAAAAGGAACAGGGGAAAAAAATACAAGATGGTATAAATTGGCTATATTTTGCAATTGGATTATTTTAATTGGTTATTCTAGGTAGATTATAATGGATATTTTGGTTCCAACACCTTATATTGGAGTTGCTGTGCGATGGAAATGTGCGACCCACTCTGGTTCGAAGAGTGACAATTTAAGTTGGCCATAGGTCTCATAGGTCAAGGTAGGGATTTATTTTTATTGGGGGTATGTGGTTCTTACGTGACCCCCATTTATTTGTTGTTAGTGTCATGATCCAACTCCCACGGGAAAGGGATTATCTGGGTTGGGTCCCTAGGAAACCCCCACCCCCACTGGAACTAACGGTAGTGTGTTTTTGTTTGAGCTGGGCAGTCGGGGGAAGTACGGGGCAGGTTCCGAGAAAGGTGTAAGGGGGCAACAGAAGTGGGAAAAGGTGAAGGCACGGAAGACGGGAGGCAGGAGGGCAAAAACAGAGAAGGAAGAGCGAGGCAGGAGAAAACGAAAAGAAGCAAAAAGGGGGGGGGGAGAGAAAGCGCACGGGGGAGTCCCTAACCCAAAAGAGGAAACACAGGGGCCTTTATGCAAATGATGTGAGAGCGTTTGAGGTTGAACTATTGTTTAAAAATATATGCAGGAAACTTGGAAGGATTGGTTTTAAACATGATAATATAAAGAAATTTGCAATACCATAACTTCATTTTTTATCAAAAGGTTAATCTTTTGAAAGAATGGCCCTTTTGCGTTAATTAGCATGGGCCCTTTTTTTTTTTTTTTTTTTTTTTTTTTAGCCGGCGTTTTTAAACGCTGCAATATATTGGTTATTTATTTTTGTATTTGTCTAACTTTAGTTGCGCTTGATTGGTGCCAAAAAAAAAAATAAAAAATCCATCGCGTGTTTTTTTTTTTGCGTTACATAGCAGGTCGGTCCCTAGGAGCCCCCCCACCCCCTGCCACTAATCGGAAGGTGCCCATGAACAAAAAATTTAAAAATCTTAATAGGAGTTCCGGTGATTCTGATTGTCAAATGCAATAAAAATAGTGGGCATAATAACAAAGTAAATAATAATTCAAAAATTTTGCAAAAGTATCGTAGGCAGTGGTTGCTGCAATTATTTATGTACATATGTAGCGGTTTACTGAGAAACCTATGGTAAATTATACAAGTTACCCTAAAAAAAATATATAATGGAGGAAAGACATTTATGTGTGTGCCAATATGGTAAATATAGTTCATTCTCTCACCAATTTTGAAACAATCAGCACAAGTCTAGGTGAATCAAGATGAGTAGAACAGCAGAATAGAAATAATAAATTAGTGCTTTTTTTTTGCACATTTTGACCGCAAAAATTAAAATCAAGGTTTTGCCCCTAGGTTTTTAATGAACAATTTACTTTCAAGTTTTATTTCTTTATTGTAGATGTTTTTTTTGAGCCTTCGAAACTCTTTGTGGTATGGATATTTCATCTAAAAATCCTAGGAAAGTGGTTATGCGGAAGTGGGTGCAAACCCTTATTGCAGTTAAGTGATTTTAGGGTCAAGGAGTATGAGGGAATAACAGGGTCATAATTAATGTCAAAGGTCGAAACAGTGCAGGTCGTCCTGAAACAGGCCGTAGCAGAATTAGCAGAACATTCAAATGCTCGTAGCGCAGATTCAAATTGCCGTTAGCTCGTTCTATAGCAGACATTCAAAATGCTCGTAGCTCGTATCAGCAGATTCAAATGCTCGTAGCGCAGAAATTCGACTGCTCGACGCAGTAATTCAAATGCTCGTAGCTCTTATAGCAGAATTCAAATGCTTGTAGCTCGTTTAGCAGAATTCAAATGCTTGTAGCAGAATTCAAACATGCTCGTAGGCGCAGAATTCAAAATGTTCGTAGGCAGCATTCCAATGTTCGTAGCTCGTACAGCCAGAATTCAAAACGGGCTCGTACCTCGTACCTCACGTAGCTGTAGTAGGTTGAGGCGTACGGGTACGACGGAGCAGGGTTGGTTCTTGCACTGTCGAATGATTGTTTGAAATGATGTTTGGTTGATTGGTGGTTTAATTGTTGAATGATTGTTTGATGATTGTTTGAACGAATGTTTGAATGATTGAATGATGTAGCTAGGAAAAGCGCAGTCGATAACGGACCGGGTGGCACAAGTGGTTCATATGAAAAATTGGAGTAAAGTTCTAGTTGTTAGTAAATGAATAACCGGCGCGGGCAAAGCTGTTTTTTAAAGTCTGGTATCATTGGACGTCACAATTTGACCCCATAGACTTACTTACTGAAAACTTTTTGATGAGCTCTGTTCATTGACCTTAGGCCTATACTGGGATAGGCGGGCGGCATTCGAAAAGTGTGAAACATTTTGTCCGGCAATAGAATATGAAGGGCAAACAGTCGTCGTCACTGCCCACCACTTTCACTCGACACTTACAAATTTGGAATTGTAGGGACCCTCCTCAAACTAAGGGAAAATTTTTTAAAGAGGGGTTTTTTTCACCCATGGAATTCTGTTATTATCAAAACAGATCATTAATGAACAAATCAGGAGAAAGTTCAGAAAGGACTAATGAAACAATCTCAGGAATGTGAAATATAAATAAAATTGTAGTAAATAATAGCAGAGCATGTGATGAGAAAAATGCGTATTAAGCCTAATAAAAATAAGAAACGAATAATTAACAACTTGCCTTTATTAGAAATAATTAATAAAAAATAAGACAGAACAGAAGGTTGGGACAGAGGATCTATTATCCAATCCCTTCTACTCCCACTCCTTGGAAGGAAGAAGGGGCTAAGCAGGGAACTGGAGGTGGGCGAATGGAGCAGGGCACCCCTAGGGCGGGGCCAAGGAGGGAGGGAGGGAGTAGAGGTGGCCCCCGGGTTTGGGGGGGCATGGGGGGACCGGTGAAGGGGGGCGGCTTAAGCGGAAGGCGAGCGAGGCAGTAGGCTGTATGGGTTGAATGGGAGGGGAGGGTGGCGGCGTTCTGCCAGTAAGGTCGAACCCCCTGACAGGGGGTGGGGGAAGGTGAGGGAGGCCGTGTGGGTAAGGCATAGCTACGGTGAGGCCGGGGGATGGGGGGTGGGGGGCGTAAGGGATGGTTCCAGGCCAAAGGAGAGGGCGGGGATCGCCCCTTCTGTTAAAGCTATGCGCTAGGGGTGGCGAAAGGGAGGAGGTCGAGGGTAAGCGGAGGGGTTAACGGGATGCGGTGAGGGGGTCCTGCTTAAGGAGGGGGGAGGGTAAGGGAGGGGGGAAAGGGGTTTTTGGGGGATTGGGGGGGGAGAAGGGAAAAAGAGGATGGGGAAGGGATTGGGAGGGGTGAAGAGGAGGAGGATGGAGGGGAGGGGGGGTGGGGGAAGGAAAGGGTATAAGGGATGGCACCCATGGATGCTCAGCCATAATTTGTTCGATTGCTACTACCACAAAATATTTATAAAATATTAAGATTAATAGAGTCCGGCTACAACGCAAGGAATATGGAACTCATTTCAGTGACTCTTAACGCAACATTAGATTCGCGCTTTTTCTGTATCGTATACGGAAAGCCCGGGACTGTGGCCTCCCGTGCGGCTATGGTGCTTTTCACACCGGGCCTAAAAATCTTCAAATTATGAACATTAGGAATAGATTATAATATTGCGATCTATTCCGTTTAGAAAATTAATTTAACTTGGAAGTTAGAGGTCAAGTCATTTTACGACAAAAAGATTACAAGGGTTCTTGGCCTTAGACGGCCGGTTCCCAGATAGCAAAAACTGGACGTGGCCCTGAACTTCGTGATACGTCAGCCCCCAACCCCCCCCCACGGTCGCGGTCGGCAAACCAACGTCGAGCCGACGTTGGAGAAGAAGTGAAGGAGAAAAAACAGTTGGGGAATGGGAAGGGAATTGGTTCGGAGATGATCGGCAAACCAAACGTCAAGCCGACGTTGGGAAAACGTGGGGAAAATGGTGTCGTTGATGGTGGCAAAAAACCAACAGTCAGCCTACGTTGGGAAAAGGTGGGGAAATGGTCGTGAGATGGTCGGCAAAACCAACGTCAAGCACGACGTCTGGGGAAAACATGTGGGGGTAAAGGTCGTTTGATGGTCGGGCAAACCAACGTCAGCCGTACGTTGGGGGAAAAACGGTGGGGAAATTGGTGGTTAGATGGTCGGCAAACCACCGTCAAGCCGACGTTGGGAAACAGTGGGGGAAATGGTCGTTGGCTGGTCCGGGAACCCAACATCCAAGGCCGACGTTGGGAAAAATGGGTGGGGGAACTGGTCGTTTTTTTTGTTCGGCAGGCCAAACGTTGGGGCAATGTTGGGGAAAAGGTGGAGGATGGTCGGTTTATGGTTGGTAGCCAACGTCGGGGGTGAAGTGGGAAATGTGGGGAATTGGTCGTTTGCGTGGTCGGGCAGGGCCCACCGTTTGGGGCACATGTTGTCCCGCAGACTATAATTAGTTAAATATTCTAATTAGGACTAATTAATAAAGAAAATTAGTAGGGGGGACTATAGCCGAAACGGAAAGGGCTTTCAGCAAAAACAATAGGGGCCTATGCTTAGCAACATTGTGCCCGTAAAATAAAACATATGCCATTGCAGTGACTATATTTTTCAATTTGGCACTTGGTTTTCACCGTGATACGGGGATTCCTTGAGCCTTTCGGGTTTTTTTTTTTTTCACTCTGTGAAGATCTGTGGACGTTATTTCGCCATGTTTTTATGTAGTCTTTAGTCTTTCCTTAGTGGTCCATATATTGTTGAAAAGCTTTATACAAAGGCTATATTTATATTTTGCCCCATGTTATCAAGCAGGGCTAATTAGCTCGATTGGTTAGTCGTCCAGTCTAGAATACTATAGGGTCACCGGTTTAGAATACAGGTTTCAAGGGGTGGTAAGTCGATTTTCGCGTATATATAAAAGTGCCTAAAATAAGAGTAGGAAAACTATAATGTGTATTAAATTGTGAAAACCCACATTGTACTTTTTTTTTATTTCAACAAGCCCAATTAGTGATTTTATAACAGGCAACACATCGTGTTATTATGCGTTGGGTTAACGTTGGCCCAATGCTGGTCAAACATTGGGCAAAACGTTCCAAAATACGTTGTAATTGTAATTTGTTTGTAATAATGTCCATCGTTGGACCATGACGGACAAAATGACGTTGGGCCAAACGTAAGTTTTCGTTGTATTGATGTCGCATAAAGTTGGGCCCAGTGTGCGGCATCGTCAATAAAATTGTGTTTGTCCAACGTTGGGCTGGCGGACATTTTACATCGGTCCAACGTCTTATGTTGAAGTTGGCCCAACGTTGGGCCCACGCTTTATTGCTAATCTGGGTTGTTATATTCAATTAAGACCCAGGGGGAAGGTCGGAGGATTTGGTGGCATCCTATGTCTAACAAACACGTACGGCCAATACTGAAAGTAGCCTCTCTATCAATACCACAGTAAAACACTGATATAGATTATATGGTGCCTTTTTTGTTATTTAAAGCTCACGATAAAAATACGGTCATTTTTCTGTCATACTGTGCGGGAAAAAACGGTTTTTTGCTGCAAAAAGTCACGTATCTTGATGATAAACAAAGTATACGTAACTTTTCATGAAGGTAACATGCAATCAACTCTGACAAATCAGTCTTGGAAGGGAAATTTGAATGAACTCAGGAATAACTGCAGTTTAGGGATTTCACCAGAAGGTTTTCATCCCGTTAGTTCCGGGGGGGGGGGGGGGGGGGGCTTAAAGCAATCATTATCCCGAGGGAATTTTTGAACGAAATTTCTAGCACATGTGTTGAATGGTCATAAGGCAACCCCAAATCAGCCAATAAAAATCAAAATAAAAGAACCAAATAAAAGACATGTTTCACACCTAAATATAAGAAAACAAGTATTAGTAACATTAAAATAATTAACCCTTTATAGTACTGAAAAACAAAAAAAAAATCATCGTGGACGTTCTACAACCGTTACTGTACAAAGTCATGGAAAATGACGTGTACCTTTTGCAACACCCGTAAAAAAATACAGGATTACCTAAAACTGCAAGTTTGTGGTAAAATATATGTAATTCGGTTCTAGAATAGATATCGCCATCCGACAATACATACCATACAACTCAGCACCCTTCACCTACCTAGAACCAAACCTCATGTTCCATTTCCCTTCACCCTCCCTATGCAACAGTCATGTGCCATCCCTCCTCCCCTCCCCCTCCCCTTCCAACCCTCGATCCCCACCCCTCCAACCTTCCTCTCCCCTTCCAATCCCCTCACTTCCCCAACTTACCCTTCCCCCTCCCCTTTACCCTTTCCTCCCCTCCCCTTCCCTGCCATTTCCTTCCTCTCTTTCCAATCTTCCCTCCTTCCTTTCTTTAGTTTTTATGTATTTATTCATAATAGTAACAAGCAACTGGGATTTATTCGTTCATTCATTCTTTCCTCTTCATCCCTGCATGAATTCCTCGTTTTATTTTGATATAACTATTGAAATCAAATACGCATTTAATCTTATGTTTAACATGCCAGCTCACGGGATCAGATATTTATTTACTGCAATTTATTTATATTTCACATTTCCTTCAGATTGTTTTCATTATGCTTTCTGAAATTCTAATGATTGGCAATTAATGATCTGTTTTGAAAATAACAAAATTCCTTTGAAACACCTCTTTATTTTCCCTTAATAGTTGTGAGTAGGTCCCTAACATTGCAATTGACGTACAAGTGCCTACTGAAAGTTGTGCGACGGCTTTTTCTCTCCCTATTGCCGGACAAAATATTTCATTCCGATCGCCACCCGCTATCCATGTATAGGAGGTCAATGGAAAAATAGCCCATCAACAAGTTTTCAGTAAGCTAGCGGTCAAAAACAATAATTGTGACGTCATTATTACTCGGGCTTATAACAAGATTATTGCTGGTTATTTCATTACATTCATTTCACTAAACGTCACCATTTCCATCCATGACTGAACAATGTGAAATAACCACCCCAGGCCGGGATCGATTACCGCATTCATGCATAGTCATTCAATCATTGAACAATCGTTCAAACAATAGTTCAAACAATGTGCAAATCAATCATTCAAACACTCATTCAATACAAGCAATCAAACTCATTCAAACAATCAAACAAAAAAAAAATATTGGAAGTGGAGTGTCGCTCGTACACGTTGCGCTCTACACTAGACGAGCTACGCGAGTACAAGGCACGAGCGTTTCAATTTCTGCTCATCATGAATACGACCTACGAAGGTACGCCTTTTCGAGGACGACCTGTTCAAGGACGGCAGTTCGAGGAGACCTGCTTCGAGGACGAAGGGCAGGGTACGGCTGTTCGAGGACGACCTACGCGGAGTTCGACCTTGGATTCTGCGCTACGAGCATTGAATTCTGCGCTACGAGCATTGAATTCTGCTTATAGGCCTACGAGCTCGAGCATTTGAATTCTGCTATACGAGTACGAGAATTGAATTCTGAGATACGAGCATTCGAATTCTGCGCTACAAGCATTTGCATTCTGCTATACGAGCTACGAGCGTTTGACTTCTGCTATACGAGCTACGGGCATTTGAATTCTGCGCTAGGATTTGAATTCTGATACGGCCTGTTCGAGGAAGGAACTGCACGGTTTCGACCTTGAATTATGACCCGATATCCCTCAAAAGGAGTTTGCAATAAGTAATGAACTTTTCATACGTCACTATTTTTCAAGATGGTCACATATAAAAGGCAAAATCCGTCATACCACAGCATATGGGAAGACGATTTTGGTGCAAAGTCTATGTTGTTTCAGACGAGTAGTGAGTCATGTCATTCATAGACCACCAAATAAACACCCAAAAGTGTCACTTGACTCTCTTGTATTCACACAATACCCATATATCTGAATTGCATGGGAATTTTGATAATGGGTTTATTGTTTGTTTCAGATAGTCAAGAGTAAAAAGCCCGCGGAATTTCGAAACACTATATGTCTTGGTTAGGACCGTGTACACCTGTTGGTAGTCAATGTTTTGGGGTTTCGTTCATAGGGGCCATAAAGCAGTTAGGAGTTTTAAGGAGAGTTACTGAGAATTTTGTATTGGTATTAATTGTCCCCGCCACCAGGAGGGGACTATAAAATGGGGCTCCGTCCGTTTTTATGTCGGTCCGTATGGTCCGTGCAAAAATGTTAACCCGGAACTTTGGGCATATCGTTTTTTCTGGATGAGCTAGAGTAGCCAAGCTTTGGTATATTATAGGAGGAGATACCCCCTACTCAACCATGTAATTCATTCCTCAGGGTCCTCCCCTGGGTATGTCAGGGAGTTAGTAGGGGAAAAGGTCAAGGGAAAAAAGGTCATATTGGCACAGAAAATGTCTAACATTGGTACATGTATCTGGAGTTCCGTATGGGGCTACGATGATGTAACTGGTGGAAGAAGCGGGTTGATGGAGTTCTCGACCGTGATTAGATTTTAGGTGTAAAATATGTAATTAAGTATCTAATTTGCACAATTGCATTTGTGGGCACGTGTGGTCCATTGGACAGACGACCGACTCATGATCTGAAGGTTGTGGGTTCGAGTCCCGCGAGGCCAACGTGTTGTGCACTTGCGCAAGGGGCCTTTACCTCACTTGCCTCTCTCTCTCACCCAGGAGTGAATGGGGAGTGTCAGGAAATGTTACAATCTAAGGATGATAGGAGCTGAACTCCGGTTGCGCCTATTGAAGCGACAAGATTCTGATTGATGTCCTTGTGATAGGTAATAATAATTGTAAACGCAATGATGCTTCGGCCAATGGCGTACCCAATACCTGATATATTATTATTAGTATAATTTATGAAATTTTTGTACCGCAAGGCTTGTGTACAAGTTTTCTGGAGTTGTAAGGCGTATAATGATGTATCTTGGTGGAAGGAAGCGGGCCGAGGAGTTTTGATCCTGATTAGATTTTGGGCAAATTCCGGGCCAGATTAAATGCAAATGAGCTATTAATATGCAAAACACATATACCACAACAAAGGTATTAACATAATGTGACCCATGTTTCACTTGAAAGGTTTTGTAGTTCTGGTTGTGTGCACGTGGGTGAGTCTTTGGGGTTGCCAGCCTGTGTACATTTCTTGGAAAATGTGAAAATTACGTAAAATTCAGTGTTTAATTCACCCGTTTTCATACCTCATATGGGTCCCAAATTTAAAACCTGTGGTCGCATGTTCTTTTTTTTCAAAACTAGTGTTGCCAAACTGAATTAAAATTATATATGTTTACTAAATTATGATTGGAAAGGGAATTTTCAGATTTCTTGAGTAATTGCA
>JAMKCH010047332.1:0-12088 GCA_023653785.1 Ophioderma brevispina | reverse complement strand
AATGCCGTAGAAAATGCAGAAACAAATTTCGCACATTTTGACGCAAAATTAAAATCAATATTTTGCCCCTAATTTTCTTACTGAACAACTTTCTTCCGTTTTTATTTCTTTATTGTTGATGTCTTTGAAGCCTTCTAACATGTGCTGGATTTCATCTAAACAATCCTTTAGGAAAGTGGTTATAATAGGGGGGTCCATAGGAACCCCCCGTTATGCACTAACGGGAGTGCAAACCCCTTATGCAGTTAAGTGTTAAACCCAAACTTATGAAAAATAACGAGATTTGATAAGGTCTGACTTGCCCGTTAGACCAAATGTTTCATCATTTATCTAGTACATATTACGTTTTTATCACCTTATAAACCTCTAGCCCTCTTCACATTCATTATCTATCGTTATACATTATGTTTGAGGAAGTGTCATGTACCTAGCTAGATGATACTTCGCACAAAATAATAATTATGTATAACAAAAGAAGCACTGTAGGAAATGATGTAGAAATACCATTGTCTGAGGAGGGATTGTTTAAATTATAATCGCATTATGGATACCTGCCATGATCGCAACATCTTCCTGAAATTAAGAGAGATAGTGACGCGAGATCGTCAGGCTGAAGGCATGTCAATGGGTCATTGCGGTATTACTCTTAATACTCTGGAACCAAGTTAGAGTTAATGTTAGGGAATACCAACAATTAGCATTGACTTCGTAGGGCCTACTAATTTATTACAAAAGATGAGATATAACATTAAAAAGACACACGTTCAACCTCCGCGAGTATTTTTAAGGACATTCACAACGTGATAATGTACTTTATTCCGTAAAGGCTGTTGAATTCTGAGCAAAACTGGGTGCAGAAAAAGTGGGTCAGACAAAGTGGGGTCACAAAATGTACCAACCCGAGCACTGCATGGTGGGGGTCACAATTCACACAGGTGGAGAAGTAATTATAGTCCGCCGTACTTATAGTCCGGCTACAACGGCAAGGAATAGGGCACTCGATTCATTTGACTCTTCACGCAACATTAGTTTCATGCTTTATTCCGTTATTGTTTATGGAGCCCGGACTGTGGCTCCCGCCGAACTATAATTACTTTCACACCTGAACTGTGCCCAGGGACCGAAAGCTTCGCGCAAAATTTCACACAGGATGTGCAATGGGTGGTGTGCAGTATTCAAAAGCATGTACATAATCGAAGACTAAAAGCCAAGAAACGATCCACAACTACTGCAGTCTGTTCAATTAACTTAGATGTCTGCATGGTTTTGATTAATTATTTCAAAAAATACGCACGTTCGAAATAAATTACGAAAAGAAAGTTTTGGGTATCTTTGGACCTAAGAGGTTTTTTACATGACAAAAGGAATGGCACGTTTTAAACCTTCAAATCTATTGAAATCTGGGTATTTCACCCTCGTTTTGAAAATGAGCGAATACAGGTTTGGTACCATTAGTAATTACGTTTTGTGGAAGGTTCCATTGACTCCACTTTGTAGTAAAAATTTGTCGTCGGAGGAGATGATTCACGATCAAATATCAGGCGCGGATCCAGGGAGGGGGCGGAGGGGGCGCGCGCCTCACGGTAATTCTGCAAATTCTTGCAAAATCAGCCCATTTTTAGCTATTTTGGACCAGTTACAGCCTTTCAGACCCCCGGTAATTTTGACATTTTTCAAATCCTGGATCCGCCATATATTGTCCGCCACTGGTATGAAATGAACAATGGCAACTTTGTTCAACAGGATCAAATCCGAACCGTTTGTACTGAATTTTTGCAATACAAAAGAGATGATATTCAAGGAGACACACGGCATTAACTTGAATGGACGGTGTGAAAGCAGATACAGTCCGGTGGGAACCATAGTCCGGGGCTCCATAGACGATAACGGAATAAAGCGTGAAACTAATGTTGCGTAAAGAGTCAACTGAATCGATTACCCTATTGTTCACCATTGTTCCCGGACTATGAGTACGCCGGACAATGGTTACTTCTACAACGGCATTACAGGAGAGCTGTATGATTCTTTGTTCATAACCAAATGAATAAAACAGACAGGACTTTAAAGTATCGGTATTTCAACGATGCATTTATATACCCATGCATTAATGCACCCGCAAACACCTGAAATCAAAGCAAGGTCCACGAATCAATAATTGTTCGTGTAAACGTACTTTTGAAGCCCCCTAATTCTTGAATGGGCCTCCCATCAAGGTTTCAGAGTCAAAAGTCAATATTCACCTGGACCCAGTTTGTTGTCGTTTGCCAATAAAAATCAGTGTAAATTAGACCATTCTTGAATGAAGACACTACAGCAACTCTCGTCCACGCTTTTGTCACTTCGCGGTTGGATTCGTGCAATTCCATCCTCTCCGCATCCTCTTCGGTCTACCTAAATCTGAATTGCGCGTTGGCAAAACGTATTCAGAACGCCGCTTCTCGTCTTGTTTCTCGCACCTCTCTGCCACGATCACATAACTCCGTGCTCATTTCTTTACATTGGCTTTCAGTCCATCAACGCGCAGTCTACAAAGTACTTGTGCTTACATATAAGAGTTCTCTTAACAATCTTGCTCCAAATATATGTCATCACTCTATCCCCTTACAAACCGGTTCGAAATCTTCGCTCATCTCACAGACACTTCTTTCTGTACCCTAAACCCCGTACTCAAATCTATGGTGATCGAGCGTTTGTCGCTGCAGCTCCAAATTATGGAACAAATTTACCGGAGCACATCAGATCGCGCCGCTTCCGTCTCTATCTTCAAGTCCTTAACTGAAAACCTTTCTGTTTTCATACTTAGGAATGTGTTTTTTATCTAAATGAGTAAAATATTGTCTATAAACAATTTATTTCTGCTTTTTACCCGTATTAACTACCAGTGGTATAGTATTTGTAAATGTTACTTTGCAATGTTTTTTACTATTTAGTAATTTAAGATGTTTTTAAACGTTGTCAATTAAAGTTGTTAGGTTTGATGTAAGCGCTTATGAAGGCCCTTTGCACTATGCGGCTTATAATAAATGTCTTTTATTATAGGTTTTTCCCGTCGATTTCGCCCAATGTTCATCCGATTACAATTGTTTATTTTATATTCGTCCCAATAAATCGAAAATGTCCATTTGAAAACTCGATTTTCCGTTTTCCCTTTTGGACATTCCAAATAGTCCGATTGTCAACGACATCACCTAAGGTCATTCAGTTTCGTCCCTTGTTATGAATTTAGTCCGACTTTCAAAACGGCGATATATTGGGTAGTTGGATTACGTCTATGGTTAACACTGGGTTTTCAACAATTGGTCTTTCAATATTACGCGTGTTTTCGGGGTCAAAAAACAAAATATATATTTGTGCACTAAAAATGATGGGCACAACACAACAACACTCAGAAAACCACCACAATTTATAATATTAAAGTTAAACAAGCACAAATATTGACTGCGTCCAATGATTAATAATATTTCCATACAATTAAAACCAACCAGTAAAAGACGGTTTTTATCATTTTGACATAGCAAATTGAAAACTAATTTAACCTAGTATATATAATAAATAAGAATCCAAATTTAAATCTGGAATTGATTTATCCCTACCACAAACAATATTCGAATTTAATTTAAAATCCAAATATAATAAAAAGAATTTAAGGTGCACCCTCTCCTGAGTAATTCATCACTAACAAAATTGCCGTTATAACGTCACTTCCTATCCTTTTTAGAACCATTTAAAATGTTAGGCCTTAAACGCATGCAAGATACCCGCCCAATGCAGCTACGACGAATTCGAATGAATTTTTATGAATCCGATGACAATGACGAAATCGGTTGTCCATGTACAACGAAATCGTTGAGCCCACGACTTTGAATTAACCCAGAAACCACCCAACCGTTAGCAGACATTGCGCGAGGTTCGAGAAAATAAAAAGCACCAGGTTGGAAGTTGGTATTGACCAACGACGAAATCGAGACCACCAATATGGCAATGTAACAGTTTTCCGATTTTGGACGAATTTGAACTAAACCAAAAAATAAAAATGTTGAAAATTCATTAAAATGAACATTGTGCGAAATCGAACACGGAAAACTATATTATATTATTATTAAATATTAATGAAAATCCAAAGAAGAAATGTGTTTTCACGTTGGAACCCAAGTATCTGTTGGGTCCAATGATGAAATAACAATTTTTTCTTTCGGGATTTTGTTCGAAAGCGTATATTTTATGAAATAATTAAAACCGGACCTCTAAGTTCATTGAACAGACAATAAAACAAACTTGTTGTGCTTTTCACTTCCACCATCTAAATATGTGTGTCACTGCTGGTGTTCATATTCCCTATAAAAGAGGATTCCGTGTTTCAGATTAGCGCCATTGGGCAAATCTCTGGGAACTATACATGAGTCCCTGCTTTACACCTGGACCACTTCCGTTTGTCTTGGGAGTGTATTGTTTCTTGCAGTTGTAGCACAAGTGTCCTTTTTCTTGTATACTGCTGTTTTTAAGGTATAAATTGTTCATGTATTGAGAACAGTTCCCCAATTGGTAAGATTTTCCCCGTAATATTTTTAACTGCAAATTTGTCCATTCATTGGTAATTTGTATTGAAAACTAGTGTGATTTCACCCAAACTTCCTCAGAACCACTGGGATGAGCATGGGTCCCAAGAAACTCCGAGACCATCCTCCGGGGAGTCCGTTACTTTTCAAACAAACACTATGATAAACTATTCCAAAGTAGCGGGGTTAAATGTATCCTATGTGCCCTGCACTTTATTGTGGAAGTTGATTTTTAAAGTTAAAATCCCATCGATCGAAAATGTTTTACCTTTTTGACCGCATTTAAAGAGCATTAGTCCTCAAAACAAATGCTACACGTACCTTAGACTACTGTTTTTTAAATCTATATAGCTTGCTTTTCTGTGAAGGTGAAAGCGCAATATTTTGTCTGCTGAAGGAAAGAATAGACCCTGATACAAGCCGACTACGCTGGTCTCTTCCTTCTCATAGCGGTGTCTATGTCAACGAGTGGTGGCACCCATAAAGAAAAGTAACATAGCCTGCGATGAAGACGACACAGCTGGAGAAATTTGGTTCACTGATCATCCAGGTGTTATTACACAAAGAGAGAACTGGACTCCTGGTAAATTAGATGAGCTACTGGAGAGAAAAGCTTTGTGTCGTAAGTAAAATAATATTGGAGATATTCTGATTTGCTGAAGGACACTGCAATAATAAATACATTAAAGCAATATTAGCACATTTTTTTGAAGAGCGCCCCCAATTTTTCAAAAATTTGGAGATTTTTACACAATTGCATTGGTACAAACGAGTACAAGTGTCACAAACGAAGGAATTTTGTACAAGAATAATTATTATCGGGGATCCCCGATAATAATACAACGGCTGCTGGAAACGGCCTTCCAGTGTGAAATAGCCGGGAAATAGCGCCATGTACGTGTCTACGCTCATCCATTAGTTGTTTTAATAGTTCAGGCAGGCCAAGTTAGAGGTTATTTTCTCGAAGTGGCACTATTTCATCATGGACGGACATAAACCTAGAATTTCCAGCTCTGCCATTAAGTCCGCAATCTGGGATCCCAAATCTAATTACAAAATCGCTTATTTTGTGATAAATACGCATTTTTTAGCATTCTCGTTCGCAGGTATAGTTTCCTAGACATTTACCAAAGTAACTGTGCAAAAATATCAAATTTTGAAAATTGGGGGCGCTCTTCAAAAAATGTGCTAATATTGCTTTAATATTAAAATGATCATGGCTGATTCTACCAGTATAGTCAATTGCGTGCTGTGCGAACTACAAGTTAAAGAATCTTTAAAATTGCATGATTTCAAACGTTATGGTGTTGTTAATTATACATTTCCTGTGCGATTTTAAAATGGTGGTTGGCAAAATGGATGCCATGGGTGGTCTGAGCTTTCAATTGCCGTAAGTTTGCCTAAAGTTATGGCAAAACGTAGTGTCTCAATTATAGCAAATCGTAATGTCTCATAATAAACATCACACATGTAGAAAATGTTCTACATTGAAGGGTTCATAGTAGAACTTTTATTATTCTAAATCAACATGGTTGTTAAAACAGTAAGAGCCTAGTTTTTCTATTTTAAATTATTGTTAAATTTGAAAGAAATAATCCATAGTTATGTTTGAAAAAAGAAATACGAGAATACTAAAATTGCTGTTCCCATTTTCAAAATGGACAACATAACGAAACACGTGTTAGATCCCCTATTGTTATAGCTAAAAGATCATGTCTTGGACCAGTGGGAATTTGTTTAAACTCGCCATTATCCTATATTCTCTAGTCATAACTGTACTTATTTAGTCTGAAAAAGTGAGCCACAATATTGTTTTCAAACTGTTCGGCATTTCACTTAATCGGCCCCTTAATGTGAATGCATTACTAGAGTTTGAAGTGGTATATTTTCCAAAGAAAGGCCATCCCTCCCTCCCTCCCTCCCGCCCGAACGCACTCACTCCTCCCTCCCTCCCTCCCTCCCCACTAATCACTCAGTCACTCAATCACTCACTCCTCACTCACTAACTCACGCACTCACTCACTCACTCACTCAATCAAGCACTCACTCACCGCACTAAAGCAAGCATTCAAACTCACTCACTCATCACTCACTCACTCCTCACTGAATCACTCACTCCCTCCCTCCATCATTCCCCACACCGAAAACTATAGTAAGTGTTAACCGTATCTTTATGTCAAGAGTGGAAGTAGCCGCTGGTGGATCGGAAGATGAGGAGGAAACTACAAACCAGCCTGATCAAAACCAAGCAAAGGTTACTGTTCAACAGCAGATAACAGGAAACGGTACATTTTAGTAATCTATTTTAAGGCATAAACAATATGTTAAGCTATCCATCACTTCCACCCCTTTCCGCCCCACATGTTCCCCGCAACTGTCAAAAGTTTTTACCTATTGCCTATTGCACACGTACGCATGCTGACTAATGATGCTCTGAACGCCTATATATTTTCTCAAGAAAATGGATAATGGAGATCAACTTAATTTTTAAATCGGATTTAATCATCAGTTTTCAAAACAAATGCAATCCTTGTAGTTGGTGCTATAATTTCAATATACTAAGAATTGTTCTGCGTTATGATAAAGTGTAAAGATGGAATATTTTTGCACATCCTGTCCATTTTTTCTGAACCAGTGAGGTCATTACAACTAGTACCTTCAAATTACCCATTCTATGTTTGTAAAAGATCGTTAATAAAATGCCTTTTAAGTACTAAATTTTCCCGGACTTCTTATCCGGTCTGTTGTGCTTCATCGTGCCAATTACTATAAAATAAGTTGCATTGTTTTTTTATACACGATCTTTTACTGTAGTCTGATCAATATAATTTTGTTCCGTTGTAGTAACTTAGCCAAACTTTAAAATAGTAACTTAGCAACTTGGCCAAATTGCAGCGTTTTTATCTTCGGTTATTTGCGAGAAGAAAAGCTATTATTTCAAGATATTAATCGGTGTTTAAACCTATTGCCCATATAACTTTTCCGTTTTTCTAAATGCTCTATGGCAACTGAACATATGAAAAGACAGCATTGTGTGTATACGCGTCGTGTTTTGGCATATTGATACTGACTAAGCCATATTTTCAATATATTATAAAGTTTTATTCTTGACTGAGTTTTTTAGAACTTAAGATATATTAAAACCATTGGTCCCATGGTGGCTCTATTCGGCATTCTGAATTTACGACAATAGCTGGGTACCATTGCGAGTAGTATGGTCTCAAAGCAGCCACTGAGCGCAATGACGATTCAAACTAATCAAAATTCAATTTATGTATTACTTTTTTGTTTAAAAAATTAGGAAAAACTTGTACAAATTTTTCCTTTAAAAAAAAAAAACTGGAACTAACTGTGTCCGCCTCTGTTTTTGCACTTTAGTAACCAATAAACTGATGGAGGTTTGTTGACGGAGAAGGGACGGGCAAAGAATTATAAAGGTTATTGCATGATAAACAAGGAATCCTTTGACAAGGCGAGACTTCAGTTAAGGGGCTTTTACATCAGGGATTTTCTCTGAGGCATTATCTTCTGATCTGAATATTGATGTGTGGGCCCCCTGCTATATGATTTTTGCTGAGGATATTGTGTGTGTTATATTAGATCTAGAGGTGGAATGGAGCTAGAAGAATGAACTGTCATGCTTGAGACTGACAACAAGACGGTCTAATTAGGACGGGGGTTGGTGGATAGGACATGCCCAGTGGCCGTACCAGCTTTTTTTTTCAGGGCCAAAGGGGCGGCACATTAAGCGTTTCGGGGGGGGGCAAGGCATATATAAACTTTGTTTGTTTAGTATAGTATTTGGCATATGTAAATCACTAATTTTCAGGGGGGGGGCAAGAAGGGGGCAAGATTCCCCACAGGGGGCCAGCTTCCAGGTTCTGCCCCCCACTCTGGCTTTACGCCACTGACATGCCAGCCTCACCTAACAGCAACAGCGAATTCAAAAACGGCCTCATCAAACTCCGGAGTACCCGGAGTCGCTAGGTCTTTTCACAAGACTTAATGGTGGATGGGTCTGTTTCTTACGCATATCGAAACGGTTGTCGAACCGCCCGCCTGAGTCGTGGGACTCCTAGTCTTATTTCTGAAAATATCGTTCATGAATTTCGACTTGCCAGAGTACACATAATCCCCCACGAGTTTGATCTCGCAATGCAAATATGCGAAATTTGCTACAACTTAAAATATTTACACCATACTTTATAGAGGGTGTCCTCGAAAGATTATGTCACCATTGATTGTAGAAAATGGTTCTATAGAGATGACAGTGTGTTTGTGGGGGACACCCATAGGATTTAATGACATTAGATTTTGCTGCTTCATTTTAGTCACGTTTCAATCGTTTAAGCGGAACGCGATTCAAGCAACCCTGTTGCAAAGTTCAATGTTGTTACACGATTTGTAAACATGTACACTGTGACACATGTGGGGTTGTGTTTCGTTCATAGTATTAGATTCAACCCATCGGTGCCACCTCCTAGTACTGTTTCTGAGGTATGGGGCATTGAATGAGGGCATGTTTCAGTGCGTGGAAATTAAAATTCCATGCTAAATCTATTGAAACATGGAATGCAATACCAGATACTTTAACATTAACTCTCAAAACATTCTGACTAATCGTATTTACTTCAGTGGTATTCAATGTAACAGGTGAATTAATGTTACTGACTTTTGAACGCCCGTGTTTTGGATACAAAGGAACACAAAAGTCTTTGCACTCTCCATGTGAAAATGAAGTGAACATGAAAGGCCAGATTATAGCTTAGTTCGTTCATGAAACAGGTGAATCACGCCACATGTTTTCTTTTTCTGCCTCCTCTCCCAACTAATCGACGCTGTCCAAAACTTTTCCTCTGGTGACACGATGGGTTGAATCTACTATAGGGAATAATTACGCGATTTACTGTATACCCTGGGCCGGTGGGAGGAATCACAAATGAAATGGATATGGGTGTAAGAACGTTTCGAGGGTTTGTTTGACAAATAGGTGCAAAAGAAAATCGCAAACCTTGTTTTGAGCTTGCCTGCTATCGTAATCGTTCCCCATAGAAAAACCGTGCTTTGACTTTCTGTCGTGCACGACAGAAACTACTAAATCATCATCTTAATACATAAAGACGGTGTATTCGGCTTATTCACTTCAGGTGTGATCTAATACATTGGTAAGCATTCCAAATATGTAAAAACCGGGGTTCGAGAAAAATTGGGGGCGCTTCTTCCTGGAAATCTCCTCATGTCTCTTTAAAATAAGTAGAGGTCAAATAACTGAAAACAGTATATCACACCAGTGGAATTAAATTCAAAAGCATATAATAATTATAATTAATAATACTGATAACTGATTACATACATGTGATACATGAGAGAAAATATACAGATCATTTCGATCGCAGGTCAAACAATGCAATGACAGAAAGCTTTGCTATCTTACGGAGATAGCAAAGCACGTACAGATGCACATAGTTTTTGACAATTAAATCAGATACGACATTAGTTTATATCTGGATAGATAGCATAATATAATGAAAACTATACATACAAACTGAAAATAATGACATTTCAGAGGAATATATAGATATCTAGGAAAAAGATTAAAGGTGTACTCTCTAAACTTCCTAGATTAAAAACTAAACTAATTGAATTGCTATCAGGGACAAATCCAAATTCGGGTTAAAAATTTAAACAAATCCAAATTCGGGTTAAAAAAACAACTTGACCCTGATTGTGTCCGCCATTTTGATTTTTTAAGTAACATATCTCTAACATATGTCATGTCATCTAAAAGCTTATTCTTTAATATGGTGTAAAGATCATTCACATCGGTTAGGTATAGACCAAGCTATAGTCTTTTGAATCAAGGAGTCGGTTTTGCGCTCTGTCCACGGATTCACATTAAAATGAACCGCGTTCAGCGAAGCAAATCAGTGTCCAGAAGAAAATCGGGCTATTTATTGACTGCAGAATAAATATAACGTTATTTAACCCCACAAAATTCAGTCACAATTTATCATCGGTGCCCTCTTAACGTTTCTACGTCCTCATCATTCATAAATATCATTTGAAAAATAAATTAACTTGATAAATGTATCAATTTCTTGAGGAGTTGAATGAATCATACCATATGAAGGAACAGACATTGATGACAACCTTTTTAGATTTAAATTATTGTCTATATTTGTAGAACAAAATATGCCACATCCTGAAAAGGGTGTTTCAAATAATGCTTACCATTATCACTGGCTTTTAACGTTTAAGATATCACTTTATTTGAGATAAACATAGACATACCCTGATCATCATTTTGGGGAGTTATTTGCTTAGTTGGCCGCCATGCATTCAAGTGGGAATCCGTGGATTGGGGAGAAGCTGACAACTTGATTCAAAAGACTGTAGCTCGGTCTATATTTAACCGATTGGAATTATCTTTGTAGCAAATTAAAGATAATGAAATAGGCTTTCTGATGATACCACACATAATAGATATATGTTATTTAAAATTCAAAATGGCGGACACAATCAGGGTCAAGTTCTTTTTTACTCACCCTGTATAAATCAAATAGATTAAAAATTCCAATCAAAATCTAGACCTGTCCTCCGTTTTAATCTAAGACTGCTATTATTTTTTTTCAATTATACATGTAAAGAAAACAAATGATTATACGGTCACAAAATACACCTTTAAATAATTTTGTTCTGGTTATAGAACGCAAAGACATGGTGATGAATAGTTAAGTTCACAAACAGTGTTTGTTTTTGTTTGTCAAAAGATGCGGACGAATGTTCGCAAGGGACCAGTAATTGTGACGACAATGCTGACTGCACCAATTCCATAGGTTCATTTACTTGTAGTTGCCGTGACGGGTTTTCAGGTGACGGTGTAACATGTGACGGTAAGTAGTAGTTTAAAATAGTTAAATTATTTTCGGACTGAACATATCATGCGATTTTGAAAAAAACTCTGATGTCGCAATTAGTCAGTCTCAATACTGCCTGCCTGTTGGTTTAGAGTTTTTGGTTTGAGTCTGGTGCGGCTAGCGGTCAAAAATGGAATGTTGGTTTATATGGATTGCACATTCAGTTGCTGCCCAATGACTGGCTTTTCGAGAGGTTCAAACAAAAGACACAAGCAAATAGTCACACTCGAAACCCACCAAATGCAACATCAGACGGGGGTTTTCAGATCACACCACTTGGTGATGAATAGTTCACTAAGTTCACTAACTGTGTTTCTTTTTCCTTGCCAAAAGACGTGGACGAATGTTCGCAAGTCACCAGTAATTGTGACGACAATGCTGACTGCACCAATTCTGTGGGTTCCTTTACATGTAGTTGCCGTGATGGGTTTTCAGGCGACGGTATAACCTGTAACGGTAAGTAGTAGCTTAAAATAGTAAAATTATTTTCCAACTGAAACAAATGCGATTCGAAAAAATATCGTCCGATGTCGCCATTTGTCAGTCTCAATACTGCCTGTGCGTGTGGGTATAGAGTTTTTGGTTTGAGTCTGGGGCGGCTAGCGGTCAGAAATA
>JAMKCH010047331.1:0-11745 GCA_023653785.1 Ophioderma brevispina | reverse complement strand
GAAGGGCTGCCATTGCTGGCTTCTCAGCAAGTTTGGACTCGTGTCGATACTGCCGCACAAACCGTTCATGCACAAGTTTGAAGACATCGCCATTCCAAGACATAGAGTAATAAACTGTGTGTTTCTGGGGTGTTGTTGCCAGGAGTCAACTGCGTCTGAGTCGCACCTTCCCATTACCAGTTGGCACGGAATTTTGTTTTCCATTTGAATACGCGCACTATTGCTTACCCCAACATTGACTACAACTTGATTCTGGGATATCCATCAATTGCCGGGGCCTGGACACGAGCCTTCGCAACATTTGATACGCTCGCATATGAGATACTGATAAACACTCTTGACATTCTCCGATCACAGACCCGGTGTGAAAGCAGATATATTCCGGTGGGACTCATAGTCCGGGGCTCCATAGACGAAACGAATAAAGCGTAAACTAATGTTGCGTAAGAGCACTGCATCGATTGCCTATTGTTCACCATTGTTCCGCGGACTATGAGTACGCCGGACTCTGTTACTACTGCTCACCGGGTTCAAAGCAACCTAATCCTCTTAAGCTTTGTAACCCTGTGTATCTCCTTAAACTGGCACTTGCATCTTTTTCAGACCTCCATATCAAATGATGTTCACTCGACATGAAGGGAATCACTCTTATGATTTTGTTGTCATTGTTACAGAGGAATAATTGAGCTTTTCACTGATATCATAAAGTGTAATAAAATTTTCAATAAATGAAAATACATGTCTGAAAAAAATGTCCAAACTTTTTTTGAGGAGTTTATAATTTAGCCCTCACTTTAATTAATTAAGTCCAAATCAACACCCTTATGGGTAAACAAATTATTGTATAATAACCACTCCGTTATCACAGGTGTTAACACAAGCAAACACACCCAGTGTTGATTCCCTTGGCATCCACCCTCTTTCGCCGGTCTTGACCTTTGGTGGCCTTTATTAGTCAATACCCAAAGGTTTTTTCATTAGTTACAACAGATCCAGAAATAAGTTCCACAATCACTAGATGTCTTAAGCCCCCTATAGATTTTATTTGTGATGTTTTGTGCCTAAAATATTAATCTTAATTCTCCAGGTCTTACACTATCATTGAGAGCAAATTGATTAAAAAGTGCCAATTTAAGGCCTTGCATTAACTTTGTAGCTCTTCGCTGACCGTTGCAGGTACACCCACAACTGTAAAGATGACAGTGAAATTAAAGAAAATCCTGTAAAAATTACCGTATTTGGCTGTAATTATGAAATACAGCAAAGTCTTGTACATTGTGTCCAATATTTAGGCCTATAATGACAAAATAGAAAAATAAAGCCTTTATTCGATTTTTTAATGATACAACATTATTATACACCGATGAATCTTCATTAGACATTGGTGAATACACTTGATGTTTGGACATCACAGAATTACAAGGTTAGAATATTTTGAAATAGTTTTACACAACACAATGAGGAAATTGGGTGTAGTACTAACCGGCATGCATGGTTCGCACAGGTGAATTCTCATTTTTTGTTCAGCCTTTTCAGTAATTCTTCATCAGGTTGAATTCTAATTTCCCAACCACAAAAGTTGCTATAGCTCAGTGGCCGTGGGTTCGAATCCCTTTAGCAGCAAAGTTCTTTTGTAATTAAATAGGCAACGTCCGTAACGCCTGTTCCAGAGGTATAATAAGGAACTAGTTCATATTCTCAATTTTATAAATCAAATAACCAATTTTAGATCTTGCTGAGACAATTTCAAAGTTTGCGCTAACACCCACATCATGTTGGAACTAAAACAATCCAAGCTCAGTTAAACAAGCCGTCCCATTTAGTCGCCTCTTACGTCAAGCAGGAGATACATCGGGCCTATTCATTACCCCGAGCCCTTATGGGGGGGGGGGGATATCGTACTACAAGCCTGAAGTACAATATCTGAATCTTGGTTTGAATGCTTTTGAGTTGGCTCAAAAAACATGCTAAATACACTGACCATAGAGGTACTGACAGGGATGTCAACGCCTTGAATTTTCGTGGCTGGACTTTCCCGTAACTCCTGCGGGTTTTTTGGGGTTTTGTTTTTGTTTGTTTTTGCTGTTTTTACAGAATATAAACATCCAAATTGTTCTCAAATTTATGGAAGAGATTTCAGTAAGATTCCATTCATTATGTCTATTTTTTAATGCTACTGTGTCCTTTTAACTATATAAACCGCTCTAACTCTTTAATACCGCAGATATCATAGAGCATATACGTAGTTCCACAGCAACCCTTGTTATTGGCGCAGAGAATAATCATTTGGTTAGTGATCAATTTAAAAACGATTTTCCAGACTACTGATCTTGTGTAGCTTCGCATCTGCTAGGTAAACAATAAGGTTAAGCAAATAAGGTTAAGCCCAAATTTGAGTGAACTTGGATTATTTTAGCGTACATTTTTCGAGGTTAGATAAGATGCAATAGACCATGTCACTATTTCTGTTATCCGTGACGCCCTCTTTTAGTCCAGGCTAGAGGTTCATTGACAACTGATATAAACCTTGTTTTATTAGACATATAATGTTTTTCTACAGTTTCTAAACCATTTTTTTAAATTTCATCCTGAATCCGATGGGTTCCAGACGATAAATCTTGAGCAAACACAAAATATTCATCTATTGTAATTTTTAGCCTGAATAATTCATTGTTTTCGGTAGGTTTTAGGCGCGAGGCGTCCATTGGCATGCATATTTAGTTCAGGGCCTTATGAAGGAATCTGGTTCCCATGGGCCTTTCGTGTTTATTTTCTATTTTTCATTGGATTCCAATATACATTAGCCACTTTATCAAAATCGATGGTGCCAATTTTTCTGAGCATTTATAATATTTTATTTATGCAAATCCAAAAAATCATAGAAAACGCTCAAGTTCCATGAAGGTTTATCTGAAAGGGTATGATATATTTCTTTGCCCATTACAAACTCATACGTGGTGTTCTCATCCCTGATAGCGTCTTCAAATTCAAGAGGGCGCCAAAATGGCTCGCATTCAATCATAACACCGTTTAAATTACCATATAATATAATTTCTTTGGTTATATCGTTTAAAAATAGTACAAAAGGTGTATAATAAATGTAAGAAATATGTCCTTGTTACCCTTGTAGAATTCTTTCTGGTTGGTCTGGCACTTCCGTTTTGTTAACACGTAGAAATCCCAGCTGGTGACCAATACGTCTGCAATTTCAGACTTCCAAAAAACCTACAAAGTACGTACTCATTATATCTGTATATATTTAATCAAACTAAGTAAGCTGTACCACTGCTTCTCCACACAAAGCCTCTGAGGTAAACTGTAAACTAGAGTGTGGGCCTGAAGTTTCGATCCTAGTACGATCTTCATCAAAGGCAAACTGACAAAACACAGATAGACAAACAATATATACAATCAAGGAACAAAACCGGAAACCTAGCCTCTGAGGGGTGATGGTGTAATGAAACTTGGAGAGAAAGCTGAACGAGAACCATGGCAATTATGAACAAGATATGAGACGATAACCAAAATCATGGGGCATGTAGAAGTGGAGGACGGATGATGCGGTTCAAAGGGACGGGAAGCCGCGTGAAAAAATACAATAAGAAGTTACTGAACAACAGAACAAGTGTTATGTGTGAAAATAACTGGGAAATCCAGTGTGGCATTACAGGGTAAAGCTAAAAAGGAACAATGGGATGATGTTTGGCAAAGAGGGAAGGCGTACTTATCAAAGATGTTGGCAAATGAAGACTTGAAATGATACCCTAAAAGAGAAAAAAAAAGGGATGGTTAAAGTGAAAAATGAAAGTGAATCAATAACCAAACTGCCTATTAACATATAACAAACAAATGCATAAAATAAATATGGGCTATTCTACAATTTCGTGCCATTAGCAATTTTACCATTCTTGAGCGGGAAATGTTACTACAATTATATATTTCGGATTTTCTTTGTTTATTTTTTTTGATAGAAACTCGGCGAGTGCTACCAGAACAATCATACTTTTGTCTAAAAGGTGGTTGGTGTGTATCCCGTAGGATTTTCATGCTAACTTGATTTTGGTGCTGTTGGGTTTCACTAGGACCTACACTGTCAGAAAATGATGGGGTGGCAAATTTTCCTACTGATCCCGACCCCCCTTCTTCAAGGGGGCAATTTAGTACAGGGAAAAAATTAAAATCGAGTCAATGTTGTTTTAATTGTACACACTGGGTTCGTCTCGTCATAAGGATTATAAAAAGTATATAAAACTCTGTGCCTAGGTTACAACCTTTATTTAAAGCGTATAGCCCCATAATGTTCAAGGTCACCCTGGGGTAATGCTCCGATGTTGTTGAAAGTGGTGTCAATTGGATTCTTGTGTCATACTGAAACAGAAATGGCATTTTAAGTTGATCTTTTTGATATCACCATTGCGACATCCAGGAAAGTTCTGGTGACCCCGATAGACCATGTAGAGCCTTGCGACATTTTGCTATGTATTAGCCAACCAAAGGGTCATACACTGTAAACTTAATCATTTTTGGATCCTGTGAGACAATACAAACAACTTATCAATCACCCGTTTTCAACAAAATCGATTCATTTGGTAATTTTACCCAGGATGACCTTGAAAAAAAAAAAGTCCATTAGTGGCTATAGTGCTTAACTAAGGTCGGAACCTAGGCAAATATATACTTTTGCTAATCCTATAAGGAGACGACATGTTAAGTGTACATTACAACACAATTTCACTCTCTATTTTTAAAATTTTTCCCTGTAGTAACTTTCCCCCCTTATGAAGGGTGCACAGTCCGAAAAAATGTTCACCCCTCATTTTCTTACTGTCTGGTCCCTATTTTGAATGAAAACAGCAAGAAAATCAACTTTAGCACCAAATTCCTACGTGAACTGTTTCATTGACATCCGATCCCACACAATACTTTTGAACACATTATCAATTTGAGAGTTTCATTCACCGGAAAGGGCCGAAAAAACGCAAAAAACACGTTTCCACAGCTAATGGTGTACTTTAAACTATTATATTATCTTTCTAAGAATCAAGTTATTGTGTTTTGTTTTGCTGTTTGGAAGAAATATTATGTGTCAACTTAAGTATCAAACACTTTTTCATATGTCTAAACACTTATATGTTATTTAACATCAAACATACTTTCACGAAAATGGGTAATCTACGTTATCCCCTGCAGCAAGATATTTCCTACCCTCGTCTACAGAAAGGGGGGGGGGTGGGTTACCACCCCACCCGTCGGTTTTTCCCCCGGCTTGCTAAACCCCTTTTGTTTTGGTGCCAAATTATTTATTTAAGTGTCAATTGACATGTTCCGCTCCTTTTCATCCAAAAACAACATCCACCGGGGTATAGGTAGATACAGTGTGAATCCCAAAGTGAGGTATAGGGGGGGGGGGTGGTAACAATCACCGCCCCCTTCGGAAAGAGAAATACCACATTCCGTAACACAACACAGGACATCACAGACACTTATTTTGGTACCAATAGCATAGCTATTGTCCTCCTCTTTCCTTGTACCAAAATGAGTACCACCATTGTCCCTGCCTACCTTACTCAAAAAAACAATGACTTCATAAAGTTCGCCTGTCTGCAAAACTCACTGCCATTGTCCATAGGCACACACCGTGAAATCAATTTTTTTCGCCAAAAAGGTAGGAAAATCGCATTTCATGCGGTTTTTGACCTCTACTTGATGGAAAATGACTAGTTTATATATAATGACAGCGTTTTAAAGCTAAAGTAAGGTGTTTGACAATTTTCCACCCTATATACAGTATTTCGGACTTTCCTCACATATGACGTCATGGTGACGTCATATTGGGATTGGTACTTATTGTACCAATGGAAAGAAGAAACTCTAAGCTAATCCTTTGGTACCAAATTTATAGAATCGGGTGTTTCAGTAACGAAAATCCATGGGGGGGGGGGGGGGGGGTGGGGTGTAACCCACGCCCCCCCCCCTTCGGATTTTTTGTTACAAAAATGGCTCGGTAGACGAGGTTAAACTCCAAATAGTATTATTCATATTAAGTCGACATCATGTAGTAATCCTATCATAGTATTGGAATTTGTCCCTGATCGACGCCTCAGATACTTCATTTGGTTTTTTTTAGAAAATATTGAAGTTTGTTATTCTTTGAAGCGACCGTTTTAACCTTTTGAACAACTTTATCCGTATTTCTCCGGAAGTATATATCCCATTCATTTCCTCCAATATAGTATGTAATAGGTCTACTCCCCCTGGCCCTAATGGTATTGGAGATTTTCGATTTCTCTTCTTACACCTAGTGCTATACCACCAAAATAAGAGGAAATCGTGATCAACGTTATCGTGAACAACGTTTTACGGGTAGATTCAAAAGCCAGTATTTTTGACAAATTTCTTCGCAGTCAGGTTTCTTTTTTTCCATTGCAATTTATTGAAGACGTCTACACAAATCCAATCTGAACAGCAAATTTGGGACGATTTACTAATTTTTCGTTTTAATTTACGTAACTACTCCAGAACCTGACATACAGCTTAAATATACCAGTCTGGCAAAAATTTTGTTCATCAATGGACAATAATCCACGAAATATAGCGTGCCTGCAACACGGTAATACAAATTAACCGCATAGCTGTGAATGCGTACACATGCAATACGAGCTCTTAACTCGAATTACTGTACGTTTGTTTAACTGATAAACGCTGTTCACAGAGATAACGTATTCAGCATGTATCTGGCCTTTAGCTGATTAGAGGGAAGTAATATTTGAACGATTAAACATATTTTTTCCATGTTAGTCGTCACTATAGTTACACATTGCCATCAAAAGTAGCAACCTATCGATCTTGAATCAAACTGGTTGTAGCATTTTCCATAATAAAATACATAGTGCGCGCTGCCGCGAAGCGTCATTTAATGTCATTACACTACAATTACACACTAGTTGATATCCACTGAGTTGGTTTCTTGATACGTAACTTCCTATTGAGCATGGCCATTTGGACTATCTAGCATTAGTATTAAACCTAAAAAGGTGCAGGGAGTCACACAAAATGTGATTTACTTGATCGAGTTTAATCGGATAATTTAATTTATATTTTACTGCTAAAAATTAAAGATCTCCATTGATTGGTAAGTGCACGTAAAGCTTCGTTTTATGGAAACTGGAGCAGAATGCAGCACTGATTATCACTCGAGTCTCACCATCACTCACACCATCATAAGTAAGACCTATTATCATCATTATGAAATTGTATTTTTACAAACATGACTATAACATATGTTTTTGCTGAATTCGTTTTGTGAAGATGGTAAAATATGGTCCGTGAAATTGGGTTCTACAGTAACTAGTAGGCTGGTTTAACAAATTTATTGCTGCATACAAACTTAGTAGGCTGTTTAAGCTTTTCGGCAATATTCTTTCACACAAATGCAATAATTGTAATGCTGAAATCAAATGGGCCCTCAACAAAATTAAAATACTTCCCCCCCATTATCAAACCCACAATATAGTATAGACTATATAACGAGAGCTCAGAGAGTTGTCTGCAGTTGAAAATACGTAAGGTTTTATTAGTTAGTATAAGGGGTTAGGATTCAATATTCCATATTGCTGGCCGGGGTCACATCCTTGCAAGAATTAGGGTTAATAAGGTAATACCGGGGTCAACAAATTGAAAAATGTTCTCATCATGTCTAATCTCTAATTTTTCAGTCTCGCATCAAGGAAGAAAAGTCTATGACCGTGTGCTTTGAAATGGTTTTATTGCCGAGCTATGCATGGTGGAGGTCGCAGGTCACAAAATCCGCGTACACGGGGTCAACTTCTCCAACTGCTCTAATTTATTTTTTGAAATGCAAATTGTTCTTCTTTAGACATTGATTAAAATATATAGGAAACTTATGAATGAGAAACAAAGCAAGTTTTTAGAAACCCTGATACACCAAAAATTTTCAAGTAATCGGTTAATCGTGTTTCACAGTGAATGAAATTGACTAATGAGCTTAACTCTTCAAAAATGATAAAAAAAAATTTGGCTTTCACAAAATGGCATTAGGCGACTGTTTTAATATAATTTCAAGCATGAATTAAACGTACATTACTTTAGAAGCTGCAGGAATTGTAAAATAAATATTACCATCAATATTGTGACCTGAATTTTTTGTATCTGTAACGTGGTGAACTCAGTTATCTGATAACGTTTTCTGTTTTTCCATTGGCAATTACATCTTCGTTTCATTTTGATTGGTGAGAAACACACAATGACCCTTTTACACCTCTTCAAAATTTGGATGTACGATGTTAAAATGCCCACATATCGCCAATAATTTGAAATGTGAACAACGTTATCTAACAATGTACATGTAGAACCGTTCATGTTCTTACTATTGTAGGCTAAAAAGTATGAGTACTGTCATGTATATTCCACTTGAGTCAAAAGAGAAGCGATATAATATAATTACACATAAATGCTTCATGTACAACTTCTTCTTTAAAATTAATGAAATGTTTAAGAATCATTAGATGAAATGATATTTTTGTCACTGTTTCGAAATCGGTTTGTATGGTGAAAAAATACCGTTAGAGGTGTTAATTTGGTTTGGTCATACATATTCAATACGACGTACGTAACATTGAATTATCACATTGATGTTTGAATCGGATTTGGGTCTTGAAACTTAATTTAAGAAATCTATTGTGTGAACAACGTTATCCAAGTGCCATTATACAAACGAATAAAATCTGAATTCGTATTCATAAATAGGGTAATCGTTTTCAAGTTACATTGAATGTATATAGTCCAATTGTTTTATTACATGCAATTGTGAGAATTTTTGTGTTGTAGTATAACTGAAATACAAGCTACGAAAAGGTACAAATATCATAGCGCACTACTCCCTTAATTTGGAATTACATCTATCCTTTAGTGAGTCAAACAAGGAACCATATATTCCTTTGCCAAACAAGGTCTGTCTGTATTATAGAGGATACTGCAAGGAAAATCTTTCTATACGTTGTATGTTTCACACACTTTATTGATGATGAAAAAACGGACGAACGCTATCATAAAACTTATAATGGATAACGTTTTCACAATCGGAAAACGTTACACAAAAGTACTATTCAATTGTTGCATTACCTATTGCGAAGTAGCTGTGTTTGTAATTTATTGATACAGTAATTTCACATGTTGACTTATAAAAATGATTAATATTAAGCAGATTTTGAATCAACTTAATTTTTTATTTTCTGGAGTTGAATGGCAGACCGATTTTTGGAGAATAGCCCATAGATATCAAAACAAAAGCATAATGATAATAATACAACAAAATGTAGTGAACAGGAAATCGAAGCCTAAACAAAACATGAATATGAAATGAAAGCTGGTAAAAAGTACCAAGAAACCTGAAAAGAGAAGCTAAAAAGGGGGGGGGTTGTTTACACGTGAGTTGAAAAAAGGGACCTAGTCATTCCTTTCCTGGATTTGAGACGAATGGGGCTGGATGGTGTAGTAGACCGCTTCACCACCCTTTTCTCTGCTGCGACGGAACAGTGTCAGGGCGTTGCAAAATTCGATACCCTGTAAAGCCATATCAGAAAGAAGTATGTTAGGTAAGTTTAAGTGCTGACCCACCGTGTTTTTCCAACTTGTTGTGTTGACTGTGGACCTATGGCCATAGAAGCGTCTCTTCAGAGGATTCATGGTTTCCCCAACATACTTGACTCTCACACACTCTGCAAGAAAATAAGATAAATGACATTAGAAGTACTTACGGTGATGTGTGCCTCTGTCCTTGTAGTTGGTACCCGTGGATTACTGGGTGAACGATTCGGACTCTGTATATGGTCCTGACAGACATGGCATCTCGAACCTGTGCAACTTGAAATACCTTTTTGGGCTGTGTATAAGAAGCATAATCATTAGTGGGGGGGGGACTGAAGCCCTCACAGTCATGTCACGTAGATTGCGGGGACGTCTGTAGGCCAGATGGGATGTCGGAAACAGCACGGCCGAAGGCACTGAAGTGTGCAGAGATGATGGTTAAGTGGTGTGTAATACGGCGCAGGTTGAGGAAGACTTGGATTGAATGTTGCCACCAGGGGGATTGTGGGCGTAGAAGTATCCTGTTGTCCTGGGTTTCTCTGAGAACAAGCGCTGTATCCCTGGTATGAGTAGGCTTCTCTTATGGCGTTTTGAACTCTGCTGGAGCTATGTCCTCTGTCCACTAGTTGTTCTGGTTTTCTTCAAATTCTGAAGGGTATAAAAATCTAGAAATCATTAGAAATAGGCGCCGAAGGCGAAGAGACGTGACTGTAAGCAATGGCCCGTCTTACAGTGGCGATGGTGCAACTAAAGGAATGGAGAGACTGATAGTGTCTGTATGGCTTGGTATATAGATCCGTTGAGGTGCCTTCTGCTTTCTTGATGTGACTCAGATTGTACCTGTTGGTGTCAGAATTCAGAAGTGATTTTAATGGTTCTGTGGGTAACGGAACTGATGTGGTTATTAAATGTGATGAGGCTCTCCGCATCGTTGTATCTCCCCCAAACCCAAGGACGACACGGTGCTGTAGCAAGCATCTGCTCTTCAAGACTGGACTGAAAAGCAAGCCAGCGAGGGCGCCATCCCGTCCCATCGCCGTCCCATGTACCTGCAAGTAATTGTCATTCATAAAATAAATTATTCTTGGTTATGTAAATGCCTTCCTTAAAGTTACCAGATCTTCAATGGGGGGCGTTGTGTGGCTGGCTGCGATGGCCGTCATCATGGGGAATATTGGTGTACAGCCCAATAAGTTATCAACAATACTTACTGGCTCACTGAAAGGTTTGGGAGTCCTGGCCACAACGTCCCCAGGCGCTGCCACCTGGCCTATGCTATATCAGAGGCTTACGCACTCACTTCTTGCAGTATTAAACATTTTATTAAGGTTCGCAAACACTGTGGAATGGCCATCTTTAGGAATGTAAATGGCTCGGATACATTTATTAGACTCTATTCAATATGACGTCAGGCACACAACATTGACATGTTGGTGGGAAGATTCATGACATTTCCAGGACTACATACATTCACCTGTCCATCGATCCATGTTGAAGCGATTGCACATGGATCATGACATGTGAATGCTTGTGTTATCTGGATGCCGTACTTATCTTGTCACCACATGGCTGGTATGTGAATACTGTCGATACACATTTGCCCAAACAGTGCGCCAAAATAACAAATATAAAAAACTATGTCAGACACATTTTACTTTAAAATAAAATTCCATCCCACTAATAAAAATTAAAAACCTGCACCCTGCATTCGCACAGTGCAAAGTTTCACAAAACCAACATTTAGAAACCGCCAATGCACATGCACATGTCCAGTTGACATGACATGGTTGAGTAGGCACAAAAACCAAACCTGACCACTGTTGAAAACATGACAGGGCAGAGGCAGAGTTACTTTTAATGATGAAAAATACCAGAGACCCTGCACATAACTTTATAATCAGGCCTAACGCAATGCTTGTTCCCCAAGCCCGCAAGCACAGGTCTGGTTCCTGAGAATCACTGTAGCCTTCTAAACCCTAACCACATTGGACTTTATTATCTAGTCCCTGAACTGGGTTCCCTCGAGGTGAATAGCTGACAAATGGCCAAAAGCATGGGTTTATTACAAAAATTAAAACCCTAGAATTTTTATTGACAATCATAACCACAACTTGGCTATAAGGCCACACAGCTGGACAC
>JAMKCH010047330.1:0-10708 GCA_023653785.1 Ophioderma brevispina | reverse complement strand
TTTCTCTTCGTTTCCAACAATGTTTCATTTACTAGGGATGACATTTGACAGTGTTGTTATCATTAATGTCAATTTCAGAATAATAGTTAACGTTTAGGGCAAATTCTACACGATTTACACCATCCGAAAAATAAAGAATTGTATACTATGCAATGCAATATAGTATACAATTCTTTTTTTTATAGTATGCATAATATACTACATTTAATTTTATAGTATGCATACTATACTACATTTAATTTTTGACTGTAAAGCGTTCTTCAACATGTGTCCCTATGGTGTAAAGTGTACACTGTACAACCTCATACCTAAAGCACAGAGTCAACAACAGCACATGTCAATTAGTATGTGAATGACACGTGTATCCGGTAGAGCGAGAATTATTGTCAGAGTGCCGGTATACGTATGTTCTTTGATATGATATCCATGCCCCCCGCCATTCGGCTTTGTTTTTTTTTTTTAATCTGATATTGTGCAAATGGACATTTCTAAGTTGATAAATTCAAACTGTGAATCCGACAAGGAAAAGACAGATTATTGCTTTCCCGAGCGTAGTCTCCATCCCCACACACTTTTTTACGATATCCCGTGGCATTTGCTTTGGATCATCTTTGTTTTTGTTGTTATTTTTCTCAGTCTAAAGTATGGAATAAAATGCATATTGATATATACAATATCAGCGCGACTTAATGCCGAAATTCGCCTATACAGTATTACATTTACAGTTATTGCTTTACAAAATGATCATTCTGACCTGTTGATTAAACCTAACAAAATTAAAACAAACACTCAACCGTGATTAGCATATTATTGATGCAGTTTAAATAAACAAATTGGAGATATTTTCTCATTGTAATTATACATTAAAGGCAAAATGCGTTCTTTAGTAATTTTGTCATTTGTGTATTCATAGCACTATGAGTAACCGTAAAAGAGGGCATTTAATAATTACATTATAAAACTTTGATTTATTTTTTCATTTCTGTTTGTCCATCCAAGGAAAGCCCATTAAATACTCTGGACGCGAATTATGACCATATTAACCATTTTGACCAAATAGGGGCAATAGAGCTAATTTACCTATTTGTGGTAAACTTCAAAGCTGAGGAGTGGAATAGCCAATACTCTAATTTACTGATGAATTTTCCTAAGGGATGTCAATTTAATGGATAACAATACACCTTAAGGACAATTACTGCATCACATTTATTTTTTTTTAATTCATAGTTAAATTTGATGTTTTCTGACCATATTAACCATAAAACTTGAGATCCCCCAATCTTGAGTTCATTTTAATCCTTAGCCCAATGTTACTACAAAATGGGTAAATTGGAATACCTAGCACTGTATCCACTTAATTATATTCCCTTGAAACACATATGTTCTTATAAAGTATTTTAGAAAAAGGCCATTATGCCTGCTTTACCATATTTGGACATTTGTTTTTACCTTTTTCGACATTTAAACTCCAAAATGTGTTCACTGAAATGGCTAGGACCTTATTTACTTAATCATTGTCCCTTGGAAAGTAAATGAATTATGAATTATGTACCCTTAACCCTCGTCCAACCAAGGGGGGAGGGTGGTTACCCCTCAACGGATGATTCCCTGTCGCACAAAAACGCAAATGAATATGATCTAAGGCCTTTATGTAATTGTAAGTTCATCCTTTGTGGTCAATTTAGCGAAAACAAATTGGAGTTAACACCTTCAGAGAGGTCAGGGGGTCCCGTCAAAGTTGGAAGGGGGGTTGCCACCTTCCTATACTTACTGTTTAAAATGCCAAAAAATGGTACTTTTGTTACGTTATGATGCTATGAAGCAAATACTTACAATATGTTATTTTTCTTATTATTAGAGTAGTAACATGTCTATGCTTATTTTGGCACCCAAATAAATACCAATTTTGCTGGCATGAAATGCGAAAATGGCCGAAAAAAAACCTTGATTTTGGAGATTGCTTACAATAACGTTATAAATAAGCCTCTCAGTTATGACGTCATATTGTTAAGACTTGATATGTTTGTACTTTATTGAAGAAAGGACATGTGTAGCTATATACTGATACAAAACAAGATGATGTCCTTAAATTACAAAAAAATTAGTTGGAACACCCACCCCAATTGATACATTGTCACCCAGGACAGAGTTAAACAAATCCCTGCCTATCACTCAATTGAAAGCCCCGACCTTCCACTTCAACTTAACCTTCTGCAACCCCCATCAATCAATGTTGGGGAAGTTGCAAGACTGGCTGATGATGATACCCCTTTCATCATTGATTGGGGGAGGCGGGGGAACAGTTTTCCGAAAATCGTCAAAGTGTTCCAACAATTTTTTGCAAAGGATTGTAGAAATATTGGAGCAAATTGAAGACTTCCCATTTTCTGAAAATGTGCCAGTGCCTGCTTTAAAGGAAAATTCGCAATTTTGAACCCTATGGACTCTAGAGACTTCAACAGGGGTCAATCACATGTGACAGGTTTGGGCTGAATCAGAAATCACTTGGTGTAGTATGGTCCACATCATGTCAAAGCCAGATGCCACATTAAAGTGTGTCAAGAAAAGTCTTTGGAAATACGAAATTTGAGATGACACAGAAATATTTCCAACTGTTTGTATTAGACAATGGTCATGTGTTACTGGATCTTGGACACAAGTGGAAATAAATCTCATGATGAACAGGAATGACCAGCCCCAGCACCATGTCGCGATATTCAAAACTATACAAAAATAGCAGCCGTACAGATATTCATTCTGTCTCACTAACTGGCTCCAAATTTGCCATTGCCTTCCAAATGTTACATACATAGCATACATGTAGCAGGTGATATCCACGATGGGGTGTATTGCTAAGGTCTGGAACTCTAACAAATAAGGGTCATCACTGGAAAATATACATCAGTTCTAAGGATTTATATAAAATCCATCTTTGAACAAAAAAATACCTTTTAAAAGGCACTATCAGTTTGCTAAATCAGAATATCTAAAAAATCACAAAAATCAGTTGTAGCATTCTGTAAACAAGTACCAAGTATCCTAACATAAACTGCAAAGGGATAAGTAAAGAAGCAACCCTAATCAGTACAAAATTGGATATTGTTGTCATTATGTCCGTACGGACACTTACTACAACACATAAATGAAATGGGTATTCATATCTTTGAACACTACCGTTTTCTTCTTTTCGTCGTTCTTCAGTTGGAAAAAGTAACTTATGAGAGTTCTACAGCTTTTAAGCTTATTTTGCAGAGTTCAAATATTTGACTCTCTGGATTACTCACTGATAGGTCTTTCTTTAAATGAAATTTGAGAGCCATGTGAGGAAATCTGAACCATATCTAAGGGTTTTTTTCTTCAAAATATGGTGTTTTGGTATTCCCCTGATAGATGTTGAACGTTTTTGACTTGGGCTTTCCGTTTCAATGTATTTTTGGGAAGGGACTGAAAAGTTTAACACAGGGGTCAAGATTGAGAACTGTCGCAATTGAATCAATATGCATGTCAAATTACTTGTCTTATATACGAATGTAAAAATGTGGACGCTACGGCCAAAAATGTCCAACGGTCATACACCTTTAGTCAAGGTCATACTATTATCCAATTTTAGAAATTCAAGGTCTAATTTCAGTTTTCCTGCTGACAAAGTCAATTTTGCAACTTTGAAATGCAAAATGGCTGCCATTTTGGTACCTGAAAAAAAAAAGGCCCAGGAAATGTTTGCTTTTGTTGTAATGAACAAAAAAAAACAGCGTGGCTCATATTGTTGCTTTTACTATCCAAAAAGCTAGACCAACTTAAAGCCACTATCAGTCATTTTTTTCCAAATTCAAAATGCCCATTTTGTCTCTAAATTACTAGTGTTAGGTCATATCAACAACTTATATTACAGTTCCTTGTGAAAAACAGACACCAAAGCGGTCTTGAAGATGCCATTTACGACTGTTTGTAGTCCTAAAAAGAGTCGGATCCGACTTTTATAGTCAACAAAGCATAAAAAATCGTCACTGCTTGAAAAATACAACATGTTAGACTTAGCCACTTCCAGGGGGTCTATAATACAACAATTTCCAATACACAGTGCAAAAAAAATGAACTTGGATGAAAATTAGGGGTGCGATTTGTTTACATTTTGAAAAAATCGCTGATAGTGGCTTTAACTCAAATTTGTTAATCAATGTTTTTGTTATATGCTTCCACGGATATGGGAGAAAACATTCTATGAAAAATTGGACCTTGATCCGGTCACCCAACTTGATCAATTTGTCAACTCCAAAAGGTGAATTCTTTCCCAATGATACACTAGTCTGGATTGATAATTCAGAAAAATTTTGTCTGATTTTGAAGTGTGGATGCTTATTAGGATATGGGCATATATTAGGAAGATACGGTGTTACAATGATGCACTAATACCAGGCTCAATGTAGGATATTATTGCTAGTAAGAGCCCTCAACGAAATATTAACACTTTGTTCAAATCAGATAACTCTTCTACCAGCAAAGTCTACTATGAGTGTAATAATTCTGACTTGGATAGCCTAGAGGTACCCTTGCTACTATCTACAGATGATAGCACAGGGCCACTCAACATTAGATGGTAGTATCTGAAGACAGAGAGTGAAATTAATTGAATACTACTTTTACTTAACTTCCACATCACAGTGATTTTCAGTGGCATAACCAGAGGGGGAAGGGGCAGCTTCTCCCCCCCTGTGGGGAATCTCGTCCCCCTTACCCCCCCCCCCCAGAAAAATAGTTATTTTCTCCAACAACGCAACCAATTTACAGTGAAAACAATATAGGCCTAACTATATAATAAATTTTAATATCTGCCTTTCCCCTGAAGATATTATGAAATTATGTACCCTTTGCCCCCCCCCCCCCCTCAACAAAAAAAAGCTGGTTACACCACTGGTGAGTTTTAAAAGTCCATCTTTGGCTACCATATAGCTTGATTTATAACTAAAACAACTGTGACGCAATATTTAGGAAATGAGTAAAGTCACTAAATAAGTTTTTGACTTATGGTCCAAAATAGGTGCAGAGAGATAAAAATGTGGAAATTGACTTTCTTCCAGAAAGCATTGGAGGAATCTTGTCTATCACCTGGCGAGGTCAAAATGATTTTTAAAGCTATCTTTATTGACTCAATTACATCTGCAAACTTCAACTTATTTTCTCAAGTTTCTTTGTTTTCACGGTGGCTGGGTATAGCAACTGCATATGGCACAATAGGGAAAAGGACAACCAAAACAAACACTGTGTCTTGCCCCCCCCCACTAAATGCCTCATCTTCAGCTAGGATTTTAGAACTTCAGGCATATTGGTGTATGGGCTAACAAAATTTACCTTTGCAACCTTGTCTCTTTCATAGGCAATATAGTAAATGCACAAGCGGGGCTGTATGCAAGATTTATGGGGGTAGGGGGTACGGGACTTCAAAAAGGACTTGTTTGTAAAAGTGGATTTAACCCCTAAAAGCAGTCCTTTTTTTACTTTTGAACATCTCATCACCAAAAAATAGACTTTCTTGTCAAAATAAACTTTTGTACCTGGGCAAGGGCCGTCTGTATAGGAGTATAAAAGCAGTGGCGTAGCCAGAGGGGGGCACGTTCCCCCAAACGCGATGTTCTGTCGGTACATAACGCTCCATCAGTACATTTGTCTAAAAGCTGTTGGTTTGAGGGTGTGGTTCTTGAATATGAATATATGAATAACCACTGGTCAATACCACTGCATTACTACTACTGTCTTGGTGATGCCCCCCCCCTTTAGATTTGGAGGCAACGGTAACAAATTTGGGCAACCGCCACAAAAAATTTGGTTTGTCGTACAAACCGGTGTTGGTACATCATTCACAAATTTGTGCCCCCTCATCAACAAAATCCTGGCTACTCCACTGGTATAGAGTTCTACTTAATGTTAATTTTAACATGTAGGATTAGTAGTCTGTGAACAAGCACAGTTTATAACAACAAGGTGGTTCTCAAACGCCTAGTTTCGCCTGGTTTTGTGGCAATTGGGAGTTACGGTGTCCATGCACAAACAATTTGAAAGGAGGAGGAACTGTGGGCCACTACCCAAGGACCATTACCTGCAAGTGGCCTGAAAATGTGTGCACATATGGGGAAACAGTGGCAATTATGTTTAGGGTTAACATTTGGGTCAACATTTTGACCACCTACACACACAGATAAGAGTCTACATGGGTAAAATTTGACACTCGTGACACAGCCATTCTTATCTTGTGACATCCATAGTTATTTTGTCAACCCATGTAGACACCTACAGATACACAGAGAAACACGGGGACACACACACACACCACCAAAGCAATCCCTATGTGCCCTGTTGCAGATGACACAAAAATCAAGCAAAGTAATTGAAAATACTCTTTCTTTTTCCTAATCATATTTTTTTTATGGAACATTTCACGATTTTGGCTTTATGTGAGAATAATGATATATAACTTTACTATCATACAATTAGGTGACCCCGAATTGAGCATAGATGAGTGGTTGGAATGGCTATCAGTACAGCCTGTAGTATGGACAGATCAAAATTCATCACCAGAGAATCCTGTGATTGATGAAGAAATGGCGGCAGATGGAGGGGATGAAAGTAGTTTAGGAGCCTCACCGAAAGCAGATACATCAGATGTGGTCCAACAAGAAAGCTCCTCACCACTCCCATCAAAAGATAAGGTGGTGGCTAAGAAGAAAGAAATCAAGTGGGATTTGGGAGGACATCGGATCACAGAGGAAGAACAAATCAGAGAAGCTAAAAAGGCAAGCGGATTTATTAGCAGGACCTGTAAGGCCTGCCTATATAATTTATTGTGCACCGTTTTAATCTTAACTTACAAGTTTGTTGACCAAGCTTTTCTTGGATCTGATTAAAATCTATGTAGACCAAAACAATCTAGTTTCTTTCTAGTAGGTTAGGCCAACATATAGTGCCATACATTTTTTTATTTTTAAGAAGTTCTCAAAGTCTCAAATCACACTAAATGGTTAATCAATTGGTTTTGCAAACCATGTTTTTTGCATAATAATAAGCTCATTAAATTTTGATTTTGGATCACCTGCATTTTTTATTGAAATTTTCTATCTCTTACGCCTTTCGTTGTCTAAACACCTAATTTACCAAAATCAATAAAAATGTGGTTAAAAATTCTCCAAAATCAAACTGAGCTTGGCCTACTGGAAACAAATGGTTTTTTGGGCCTTATAAAAATGGTTCAGGAGGTCAAGTATAGAAATATTCCCTGAGCAACCTAATAAGGCCCCCAAAAAATATTGTATTGGAGTAACCCGCCCGACCCTAAAATTAGGCCCGACCCTAGACTTTCCACCAAAAAAAAATCCAGGAAAATCGTCAGGGAAAAAAAAGGGAAAACGAAAAAAAAAATCAAGGCAAAGCTGAACCGGGTGCCTGAAAATAAAGGCTCTTCCAAGCGTTCCAAACTGAGTTGTTTTTTCATGGTGTGATTTATTAGCTTGCATGGTCACATAAAGCCCAGGAAAGTGAATGTTAAAAAACAAAACAACAAAAAAAGCCCGCTTACCCGTATTTTGCACTGGCGGTTACTCCAACAACAATTTTTTTTGGCCTAAGGAAACTGCAAAGTTACAATTACACAGTGATGCATGACCATATGTATGCACAAGACTACATACACGTACACCAACACAGCTGTTGAACCCCGTACAATTGTCTGCTTTATCTTTAGAACAATTTTAAGCAGTGGCGACACCAAATTTTGACAACTGATATAAGTAGGGACTTGCAAGAGCTATTACCTCTGCAAAAATCAGAAAAAACCTATTGCGGGAATCTTGCCATATAGGCCTACAAAGGTCATGATCTGAATCTTGCCATATAGGCCTACAAAGGTCATGATCTGAATGTTGCCATTTAGGCCTACAAAGGTCATGATCTGTATGTTATAGCACCCTCTATTTGCCCATTATCATAGAAGATGTTAACTATCTTTTAAAAAAAAACACTTTGCCTGCAAATGAAATTTCGTAAAATTTACAGAGAATGAAGTCAGTGGTATAAATAATCCAAATTAGATATCAAAAGTGTGTCGCTGTTTATATTTTTGTTTTATTCTGGTTTTGTCATAATAAATGAGACTTCAAACAGCTATGACCAATTACCATATGCACTGAGCATTGCCCAAATCAATGGACAATTATTGTATCTATGGTTTATCCTTGATGAGTTTTTGCAGTAGTGTCCATCCTACTCATCATCACCTGCTGGCCATTATCATTTGCATGGTTATTAGTCAATAAGATTTGGTGTCTTGCAGGAAACATTTATGAATACTGTATTGTGTATAATAAATGCCCGGGGTGTGAATATTTTTACAACGGCGAGTTTATTGGGAGCTTCTTGCCGTATCCGACAAAAGTCTTTGGTAATGGCTGTGGGTGGTGGTGATACGGGACGCTCTAACATGGCTCAATTGATAGGCACTAGTTTTTCAAGTTACAAGCTAAGAGATGCAATATTTTTTCCAACAAAAGTGGATAACTCTTTCAACAGTATGTATGAAATGTGAGAACTTGTCATGATAGGAGTGGAAAAGTTGGTTTTCTAAATTCTGAGATGGATGTAAAGGGCGGGAGAGGTCATTAAAAGCAAGAAATCCTTAATTTCAACTAAAAATAATGAGGTTTCACACCAGGTTAATACAAGTTCCATTCGTACGTGTGACAAAATGGAACGATGAAAATCAATGTCTCTGCATGGAATACATCTAGACCGTAAAGCTAACTGATATCAGGAATCTCCTACCGATAGGTCATAAAATTAGGGTAGTTATCCACAAATATTTCGAGCTACTGGACCTTGAAGAACCAAGCATGCACCGTGGACCATAGAGGTCAGAGCACTTTTCCAGTCAGGAGTTCCCTGTAACGAACGCAGTTAAAATTTGTATGGCTATCTCAAAATAAAAGTATCAATGCCTACCTTGTTGATATTCCTACAGATTTTATACTTAAAGACACATCAGTGATTATCTGAAAGAGTCAAAATAACTTAAATTTTGCAGAAAGATAAAAGTGAAGAATAAGCCTGGAATTCTCATGGTACTTTTCCAACTGAAGAATTGACGAACGAAGAAATGGCAGTTTTCAAAGATACAAATCGCCATTCATACATGTAGAAACCAGAAATATAGTAGTGTCAGAATGGACACTAATGTCTAAAACATCCGATTTTGTCCTTTTTGGTTGCTTTTTGTCGTATCCATTTGCAGGTTGTTAGGATACCTATACTTGTTACAAGCATGCAAAATCGATTTTGATGATTTTTTGATTTTCTGATGTAGCAAATCACAGATAGTGCCTTAAAAGAGTTGCAAAATCAAAACTTATATTAAAAATATATCTTTTCTTTTCTCTCAGTTTTTAGGGTACACTTAGAAAATGGTGTCACAAAAAAACACATCATTTGCAGCGTGGGCTGGACTTACCCTGTCTGTTTTCTCATGTTATTTACCGGTTGTGAGTCCACGAGGGCATTTATTAGATGGGGAGCATTTATTCAGTAGATGTTACGTGAACAGCTCACACTGGCTTGTTTTCCATTCAAAGTCCTGCATCAGCCAGGGGAATAAAGTCTTTGATGGTAGGAGTTCAATGAATTTCAAAAAAGAATAGCCCAGTGGGCACTACATTTTACCTCCACACTCATCTGTGAATAACTGTTGGTTAAATCTTCCTCAAAAAGTTTAAATGGGAAACCCATAGGTTCACTTCCTTCAAAACGTGAAAACCTACACACACAGCACCCTCTGTGGATGATTTAGGTACACTCTTCTACAAGGGTATAGATCCAAGTATTCAGCCAAATGTTAGAGGGAAGCATATCCTTAAAAGTAACACAACTAAAATTTCTTTCCATAGGTAGCAGCAGAAATTTATAGCTGCTGTCCTGGCAGGCGCAATGGGCTCAGTCATAGCTGCAGAGGTGAAGGGACCTAATGCGGAGGCTGCAGCCCTATCGTCAGCCCGGCGGCAAAGGCAGCTCAGTGTGGGGACCCTGAGGCAGCAGCAAGCTGTCATATCTGCAGGCCACACCAAGCCTTCACTGTTGCACAAGTAACAGAAGAAGTGGTGATAATATGATAAGAAGTAAAATGTGTGCTATTATTTGATAATTCTATATCAAGCAAGAATGGCGAGGATTTGTGTAAGAAATTTTGCCTGGTGAATTTTTCGCTCATTTCATGTGTAGTTCAAAATGTAGCATTTTTATTACCTGGCCGCGTGTGCAAGAATTTTGAGACATAGTTTGGTGCCTACAATTCATGATTTGGGGGAAAAGTCTGTAATCACAAAGAGTTGAGATGCTTTTTATAGTATTGTAGAAAATTGAATAAATCATCGGACTTGCTATTTTGATGAGTGGCACTGTTTTCAAGTCTTATCCAAGATGCATTGTCAAGCCTGATGGTTTGGTGGCTTTCAGCATTGAACCAGTTGACAGCTGGTGAAATCACAGGTCGAGGAAGTTTGCAGTCTTCTCGGAATCTTATTGATCACTGACGTGTAAGCCCGGGCAATTTATGACAAAGTCCCCTTCCTTATTTAGGGATTTTTTGTTCAGATCTCACATTCATGGCCTCCTTGAATCCCTGACCCCTCTCTCCTACCACCTGTGTGATCTGTCCAAAATAACGTCCTTAAGC
>JAMKCH010047329.1:0-11365 GCA_023653785.1 Ophioderma brevispina | reverse complement strand
GTTGGCAAAGGGGAGGTAGGGTTTTAGGAATGTGGAGGTAGGGTTTGGGGAAGAGGGAGGTAGGGTGTTGGAATGGGGAGGTAGGGTGTTGGAATGGGGAGGTAGGGTGTTGGAAATGGTGAAGTAGGTCTTAGTAATTATGTAATTTTTAAATTGTACTACACACTTGCCTCATAGGTGAAAGGTCTACCAATTCTGGCGTCGTTTCTACGCAAGAATCACCGAGCCCTCAAGCTGTCAACCTTAGGTGCCCTTGATATTTTAGTCAAAAATTATGGTAAGTGAAAATCAAAAGTGTAGTATGTGAAAAGTCTGCAAAACAGTCAATATGCATTGCAATTTTCAGTGATTATTATAGAAAAAGGATGTTGTGATAGGGTAGATGGGTTTACACATCATTTAAAGATTAGCTTGGTCCTAATTCTAAAGAAATATCGCACAGGGATGAATCTATATTTTCCCTGTCTGCATTGAAGGCTGTACCTGTTGAAAAGCACCTGTTTAGTATATCATACAGTGCAGACTCTACCCAGGTATTATATGAGAACTCATACTTAATCAAAAAAGGAGGGGCATTATCCCAATACAGCCCCATAATATGGAATAAAGCTAAAGGCAGCTATTTTATAGTAATATAATGTGAATATCTGTAAATAACTGCCCTATGCTCCTTTCATTAATATGGGTTTATATCAAGATATTTGCTTAAGAGGAACATTGCTTGGCTGACCAACAGGGATGTTGGGCTTATTCCAAGAGAAATCATCCTCACTACCCAGGAGAAAGCTATATGGAGGCGGATTATGACCGTGCTCCGCAGCCAATGGATGATAATGATGATGAGTGGGGGACCCCCTTTCCGAAACCTAGATGGTTATGAGATCAACGATCAAAATAGGGTATGGGGGAAGAATTCATAATCAATGGCGGGCGTTTTACGGGTTCTCGCCGGTTCCGTCCGGTTCCGCCTGGTTCAATTCATTTTGTTTTGCGAAGTACTTAATCAGATGAAAGGATTCGGAAGATTGAGCGGATTAAATGAAACCGCCTGGAACCGGGCAGAGGGCCGAACCGGGAAAATGCCCGCCGGTTGAGTATTGATTTGGGTCCCTCGTTACCTCGTTGAAACTTTCTCTAAAGTACGGCCACCACGGGAGTAACTAGAGGATTGATGAGAGTGGAACCAGTCTAGCTATACGCTTAGCTTTATACCATTCTATTTCTTGAAATTCTTGTGCAAAATGAAACAAAACTTTTAAAAACTGTAAAAGAAAACTGCATCTACAACTGAGTATTGAATTTTTAAATAATTATCTTTGAGAAAAATATGATTTTTTAGGAGGAGCTTAAAACTTCCTCTGTTCATTATGCTATTTTATCTGAAGAACAAAACAAAGAAAGCTGATTCCCATTTGTTCAGTACAGCAACATGTCTTACATGATTCCCTCCACAGGATCTCTGCTTACCATGCCAATGATAGACGGAATAATGGCAGAAGTCCCACCCCTTATCAACGAAAGTGACCTTCACATCTCTCAGTTGACCCTTAATCTCCTGAGCTCGCTCTGTCGTGTACATCCTGGGAGCACAATGAAACTCTATGATGAAATCCTCGCAGAAGTGCTGGTACTTATCAGGTCGCCGTTATTACAAGGTAAAAAAAAAAAAAAAAAAAAATCAGATTAAAGGATTCAGAAGATTGAGCGGATTAAATGAAACCGCCTGGAACCGGGCAGAACCGGAAAATGCCCGCCGGTTGAGTATTGATTTGGTCCCTCGTTACCTCGTTGAAATTTCCTCTAAAGTACGTCCACCAGGGAGTATAACTAGAGGATTGATGAGAGTGGAACCAGTCTAGCTATAGCTAGCTATACCATTCTATTTGTCTGAAATTCTTGTGCAAAATGAAACAAAACTTTTAAAAACTGTAAAAGGAAAACTGCATCTACAACTGTAGTATTGAATTTTAAATAATTATCTTTGAGACAAATATGATTTTTTAGGAGGAGCTTAAAACTTCCTCTGTTGTCATTATTGCTATTTTATCTGAAGAACAAAACAAAGAAAGCTGATTCCCATTTGTTCAGTACAGCAACATGTCTTACATGATTCCCTCCACAGGATCTCTGCTTACCATGCCAATGATAGACGGAATAATGGCAGAAGTCCCACCCCTTATCAACGAAAGTGACCTTCACATCTCTCAGTTGACCCTTAATCTCCTGAGCTCGCTCTGTCGTGTACATCCTGGGAGCACAATGAAACTCTATGATGAAATCCTCGCAGAAGTGCTGGTACTTATCAGGTCGCCGTTATTACAAGGTACTCTTTTTTTTATTTTTTCAAGCAATGTAGGATGGCATTGTAATAATTATAGTCGATTCCTGCAGAAGTGAACTTTTTTCCTGGGATGGGCGGGGTGATCGGATAAAAGGATGATGTACAATTTTCTGACGTTTATTTGTCGCCATCTAACAAACAAGAATGATGTAAAAGTTAAAAATGTAGCACTGACAGTTTTTATCATTTGCACGAGACAAATGTGAACATGCTCTTGTATTATACAGCAGCTATATTGTCATGCTATTTTTTGCCAGTTACCAAGATAAGTGGATTAGAAGAGTATCAAAGGCATTACGCATCAGTTATTGGAATTAAGCTAAAATATAACCTGTGATTTCGGCAACTTGAATAAAACATAAAGGAACCTGTACTCTTCACATATTGACAAGCTCCATTGCATCAATTTTAATTGAAATCCTCCTGTCTCAACCAGTGGAACAATCTAGTCACATGTTTGGAAGTTAACTTTCAGAGGAATCTACTATAGTATTAGTAACTTTTTTATTGTAATATTTCTGTAAATCTACACCACCCCCACCCTAATGTTATTATTATTGGGTAAAGTGGAGGTATGTTAAATGTAGCTCCAAAGTGGGTGTAGCTGAAAGCTGAGCCCAATATGGGAAATACACTACACCATATCGACACTGGACATTAGAATGACTTGGTGGTAATTTGTTCTGTTACACGGAGTAATAAAGCTTTGTTTAACAGTTAAGGATGGTAATTGACTGTTTTAATTTTCAATTACAATCCTTCACAGCTTCAATGATTTTGAACAGATGCCAAAATATTTGTCTGAAAGTCTTAAAATATTAAGTAATATGCTTCAAAATCAATTTGTGAACTTCACTAATAATTCTGTTATTTAAAATGCAGCACCCTGATTGGTTAGTTTTACAACCCATTATTCTGGAATATATAGTAGCTTGCATGTGCATTCCAATTGCAATACAGTGTGACGCCCTTATAAATTGTGTTATTCAGTTCTCTGTGTGCCATTTTTGGTATACGCACAGTCCTTATTGCAAAAGCAGGGGACACTAGTCGTTCAAGAACTGCCTTCATTCATGTCCATCTTCTGGTAATTTTTATCTCAATGTTTTACCACAGGTGGCGCCCTGAATGCAATGCTCGAGTTCTTCCAGGCCATCGTAGCCACAAACACGCCCAAGATGGGCTTTAAGGATCTTCTTCAGCTCCTCACAGCACCAGTTTACTCACCCAGTGAAACACACCACAACCACCACGTCACAGTTTGCTGTTCATAGACACGGTACAAGTTCCTCGGCCATATTATAGAAAAACCTTTTCCCATGTTTTTAGGAACACCCGGTATGTTAAATCTCTCAATGCACCTTAATGAAAAAACTAATTTCTTGCCACCATCATCTCAAAATACCTAAGTATTTTTGATAGTCAGTCACTGTAGAATTAGAAATCATTAAACTGAGCTGATTACCTTTACTCCTAGGTGGACTGAAAACATATGCATCATGAGAAAAATGGGATGCCCAAATATCATAACACCCCTAAAAAGAAATGGTCAAGCCCCAAAATCTCATGAACACCCCTAAAAAGAAATGGTTCCCACCCCAACTGACCCCAGGGAAATAAGGGGGAATTTTTGAACACTGCAAATAAAAAATAATCCAAGAGGGTTGTTTAATACTAATCTGTCAGTTATTTCTATTGCATAGTCCATTTATCTTTCTAATGTCAGTGACATCAACACGTTAATACAGATGTTTTGCAGCATATTTTTACCACTGCATTTTTAGCGCGGGGTATTGGGTATGCGGTGGTTTGAATCGGACGCCCGAGTTTTTAAGTGCTGCGAATTACTGCATAACACACTGACGTCACTAGCTGAGGAAGAGGTAAAAGCAAAAAAATTTTTTTTTATAGAGTGGCATTGGCCCAGAACCATTACAAAGTTTTTCAAACTACCAAAGTTATGAATGGCAATGCTTCCGAGTTAACTTGACGTCAACTCTCTGCGATCTGCTGCTTTGGGCAAAGCAGGTGGACCCTGCAGCATGTTGATTACTTTTAGCGGCAATCTGCTGCTTGCCCCGGTCCAGATTAGTGTTCTGTGCAACTGTGCACTGAAGTAAATAGCATCAAGGCGGGCAAGTGCTTGACATTTGAAACGGCATAACGGTTACCATCAAGCCGGGATGATTGGATTGCTCGTGAGCACCCTCTATAGGCCATTTTCTATATCTGTGCAGAGTCGATGTCACAACCTTGACACGGCTTTTAGCAGTGCCAAAAATATGCCGTTTTGTACAGATTCAAAGATGTTGCTTTTAGCCAGCACGAGATGGTTGACTGGTGTGACCATCAAATACTTGGTGACGTCACTGTACGAGGTATGAAATGAGTATAGTAAGCTGTTGGACTGGAATTAGCTTCCCAATTAAGGAAACATCAAAGTTTACATCTCTTGGTCATCTCAAGATTTGTTATTGCTACCTTAGTGGACGTCAAGTAAATTTTTCTTATTTATTAATGAATTAATATCCGTTTTTTTGCAGGCATTTCACTCAATAGCAAATGTGTAGCCAGCACTCATCATCTCATGTGCAGGGGAGGGCTCAGGAGTAAGTCAACCAGTTGTAAATGATGTCAAGGCTATTTATATCTCCCATCTTAACCAAATAATATTCTCTTCATTACAATACTACAAAATAAGCCGCTATATGAGCAACAGCAAAACATCTTAACTACACCTAATTGGGCATGTAGTACATAAATCCTTCATACCCATCGTTGTTCATCTGTATGTTTTCATTCTTTGTTAACGAATAATATAAAAGCACATGATGCAAAGAGTAGGTGGCAAAAAGACTTTAATGTATTGTGCCCCTAAAACTGATATGTGTTGTAAAGTCTAATATTAACGAATAAAAAGGTATGATTTTGGAAACTGGTACTCTCTTTACAACGAATTGAACCAAGGTGATACCATTTTTAGTGGAAGAACGAGGCCGGGCGCCAAGAACATATGCCAACGAGGACAAACACGTTCCAGGGTGCGCGACAAGCGAAACGTATGACAGGAGCGCTTCAACCTCCAAAATACTCAAAATACTCAGCGCGTACTACCGGGTTCAAATATCTGATGAATCTGGGCATTAGCCAATGAAATGGTTTATATTTTCACAGCTTTTTAAGAATAGTCATATAAATATTGAGCCCTGTCAAATATTGCATCTAGTTGCATAATTATGTTCTTTTGGCAAAAAAACAAGTTTGTTTACCGTAAACTGACCGACCCTAGAAAAACCTGCTGACCCAAAAATTTTCATGCAAATTATCACAAAATTCTTAAACAGCTGTGAAAATGTAAGCAATTTCATTGGCTGATGCCCGGGTTCAATTCGTTTAATTGAACCCAGGTAGTACGCGCTGTGTATTGAAGTTATTTTTAGGTTTAAGCGCTCGCGTCGTACTGCGTTTTGCTACTTTCGCGCGTGCCTGCCAACGTTTCATCTCGTTGCGTATGATTGTTGCGTTCAGGAGGTTGTTCGATTGTTTTCACTGGATGATGGCAGTCCTTTCTTGTTGTATTTAAGCCGTAAAGTATCGCGAAATTGGGTTAAAGATGACCTTAAATGATAATTGCTGTTTAAAAATGAGAATAAAGGTATGATTTTGGGAACCGGTACTCTCTTTACGACGAATTGAAACCGGCGACACCATTATTTTTGCGTGGCAGTTCCCAAAATCATACCTTTATTCTCTAAATAAAAAATCTGCCGACCGACCCATGATTTTCATTTTCAATTTTCCCCAAATTTTTTTTATGAATTCAAGGACTAAAAACATCAAAAGAAAACAATTACAACAAGTAAATAAAAGATCTTTGCTATATCATTGAAAAAAAGCTTTAAATAGTAGCATGTTGTACTAATTTTAGAGTAAAATAGTGTGAAGTGAAGACCGACCCTAATATTTGTCCTCAGTTACGTCAAACAAACATTTTAGGCCTTGCATTCAACAGGGGGTTCAATTTTTTCTCACTGGGTGGTGGCAGTCCACTTTTGTTGTATTTAAGCCATAAAGAATGCAAAATGAGGTTGAAGATTACCTTGAATTATAAAGTGGTTTGAGAATTAGTATAAGTATGATTTTTGTGTCGTCTATGAGAGGGCACATCTGATAGGGATTGCTTTGGTAGTGTGTGTATCTGTCTGTGTCTGTCTGTCTGGTAAAAATGTCGACCCAAATGTTAATCCTTGTGTGTACATTTTCATGATATTTGCATACAATGGACCCATATGTTGGTGACCTCATATGAGCTCGGTGACCTCGTGATCGTTGGCCCTGTTCACAAACTACGACGGCAGACGGCACATGCGTTCGGTGAACGCTGTATTTTTTTTTGAACAGGTACTCTCTCTATGATGAATTGAAACCGGCAATGCCATTATTTTTGTGTGGAAGAAAGGAAAGATCTTCACTAAATTGCCAAAGCCTTGGTTTCAATTTATTGCAGAGAGAGAGAGAGTACTGTAAAAGTGGAAATTTTCGCGCTACATTCATTTTCGCGCTTTTCGCGCGCTTGTGAGCTAGCGCGAAATTTAAAACCCGCGAAAATGTTTATTTTGTGTTGAGGTCTATGTAGGATAGCTGAAATGAGCGAATTTAAAAACAAGCCAAAAATGCTTCAAAAATCGCTGAAACGCGAAAAAGTACACGCGCGGAAAATTATCAATTTTACAGTACTTGTACCAGTTCCAAAATAAAAATATACCTTTATAAGTAAAATTAAAGAAATGTGTTGATTTTTAACCTTGTAGTATTTGTTCTGATCACACAGAAGAATCCCAAATCAACAGATCTCTATACAACTGTTTGCCATTACTGTCACTGGGAGAGATTTGCGAAACATGGGTAAGGGTTTTAATATCTTCAATTAGGGGACGTGACATAAGGTTTGTTTATAAGCAACTTAGTGAGGGGGGGTGTCAAATTGTGGAATTCATAGGGACATGCAGAAGTCTTAAGTACTTGGTTATTGTGGATGGGTTCATCATAATCTCTTGAAAAACTCTTTGCAGGACTCCTCTTCATACTACATGTAGATTTTGCATAATTGTGTGCAGTTTGTCATAGCACACATGTGCCCTGCTTATTTGTAATTGTCCAGAGAAGATTTTAAAAGAATACACAGCTGTTTGACCCATGCAAAAGGCTCTTTTAGTGTTTCGAGTAATTTGAAAGCAGTGGGGACACAGTTTTGACAACTGAATAAGTAGGAGCATTGCAAGAGCTATTACCTCTCAAAAAATCAGAAAGAAAGACAGGAAAAATCCATTGTGGGAATCATGCCATATAGGTCCGTACAAAGGTCATGATTCTATGTTTATAGCACCCTCTATGTCCCTTTTCAATAGAGAATGTTAGATTTTAAAGAAAAATCATATAGTTATATTATTTAACAGATGAAGTCAGAGTGATACAATAATCCAAATCAGTAGTCAAAAGTGTGTCGTCATTATATTTTGTTAATTCTAGTGCGTCGTTTTTAAATGAGATGTAAATGAGACTTTGAATATTCATCAAGCGGTCTTTTTTAACCTGTTAACAGAGATTTGAGTGGCCATGCAGGAATTACAGCAGGGATAGATGGATCTTTCTCAAGCAGCCAGTGAGGAAGTCAACTATTATCAGCAGCATCATTTGCATTAGGTAGGGGTTATATATAATGCCTAGGATTCCAACTGTGCAGTGCCAAGTTGAAAGTTTGCTTAAATCCTGTTCACTCTCACTGTGAAGGTCCCAATGAGAGATAGCACATAATAGTGGAGCGGTGTTTGGACTGCAAATTGTCGACAACCCCTCACCCTCGGTTTATAACAACACAACGCAACACAATTCTATTCGAAAGGATAGTTATTAAATATTAAAAAATGATGGTCTGTGCGTCAAAAAATTTTGGTGGCAGGGGTTGTTTTTTGGGTCTAAAAACTCATGTTTTGGGCTAAAAAATTAAGAGATATCAAGATTTATTAATTTCTTAGCAAAACAAATTTTAATCACATACATTTGCAATACTATCAATCGCCTGAAATTTATATTATAGAGTTCTGTTTTATTCAATTATATAAAGGGTATATAGAATTTTAGCCCACAAAAATCACCCTTTTTCCTAAAAAAAAAAAAAGCATCCTTTTTATCAACATGTCACCACAACGAGTATTTTTACCTGAGCCTTTATGCAATGTCTCAATAACCAAAAAGGGATACTAAAAAATTAAGATTGTGTAATAGTTTACTTTAAAAAATATAAAAAATAACAATTTCGCTTAACTTGCAGCCCCAATTTCATTTTTTTCGGCATAGAAAATCATCCATGGACCACCAATTGATTTCAACCACAACCATCATTTTCTTCAATCGCATATATTTATCCTTCAATAAAGGTGGTTGTGTTTTGTTGTACGGTGGGGAGGGGTAACGCGGGTTAACTCGAAAACTCGAGGACTTTTCAAGGGCTCGGCCGCTCCGCTATAACCTATTAGTTTTCTGTTTACACTTGAGAGATCAGATGAGCTGTTGTCAGTAGACGTATCTAGACAGACCACTACGCATATCTATAAAGCCCTAGACTATAATGAAATTCTGAACACATTTTACTTGCTAAATTGTCATCTAAATTTACAAACTATGTGCGGGGCTATTTTTTAGACGTGTTTTATTGTTGTTTTCAATCATCAACGGCTCAACTGCACTTTCTAATTTGGCAGCAGCAAGGGCGCATATCATTCTCGTCCATTTAGTTCTGCTATCCTAAAAACCTATGGAAAGCCGTTTTAATACCTTTTGGCACTCAAACCAATAAAACACAATAGGATCTTTGTACACTCATGTTGCATCTCTTCTTTAAAATAACGACGATGTTACTCGTGTTTTTGAAATTCTTAACATATCTGTTAAGTAAGCAAATGTTTAAGAAGTAATTTAAAGATATATTCCAGAAAGAACTCCCCAAATGTTTTTTCAACCCAGAGTTTGTGCATATTTGGAAAATGCTTGCCGAGTATTATAATCAAACAACCACCTGATGTGAATAACCGAATACGCCATCTTTAAAGTTTTTTGGAATACGGCCCATTAAATCTGATTACTAGTCAAGGTTTCAATCAATTTTTTTTAAAAAGAAGTTTATTTTTTAAAAAAAAGATGTATTTTTCATTTATGACATCAATATGATAATAGAAATAAACTAGGCCGGTAACCACCGACCGGGTTTCGCAATCACCTTTGTTTCCGCAATAACTGGCATGAATGACGCTCATGGTTTTTTTGTTGTCCCTTTGACCTGGAATGACCTCTGATGACTGTCGTGACCTTTAAAATTTCTGGCACCATCAATACGCCCCCGGCCCACCAAATTTCATCTGGAGACACCAAAGTTTACCCAATTTGACCTCCTTTGACCATGTATGACCCTGATAGACCTGTTGTGACCTTTAATATTATTGCTCAACATCACCCCAACCCTCCAAGTTTCATTTCTACACTAACGTTTACCCTAGTTGACCGGAATGACACTCTATGACCTTGCCATGACCCTTCAAAATTGTCGGCGTCAAAAATCGACCCCACCCTCCAAGTTTCATGTCCATCACACCACTGGTTACCCCATTTGACCTCTTTGACCTTGAATGACCCTGAATGACCTTTGACCCCTAACCGAATACAACCTCGGTCTTCGTACGGTCCCAGGGCACCAACACCCCACCAAGTTTCGGAACTGTTCGACCCCGGGTCTCCAGAAAACCACGTTTAACCTCAATTGACCTTGAATGGACCACTAATGACCTTGTCGTGACCTTCAAATTTTCGGCATCAGAAATCGACCCCACCCTCCAAGTTTCAATGTCCATACACCACGTTTACCCCCATTTGACCTCATTTGACCTTGATGACCCCCAATTACGCTCTGATCCACTAACTGATACAATCTTGGTATTGGGACGGTCATGGGGCACCACCCACCAAGTTTCATGAACGTGCGACCCTACGTTCCTCCGAGCAAATAGCCGTGGTCCATTTGACCTCTTTTGACCTCGATGCCCCGTGACCTTTGATCCACTACCCAATACAAACTCGGTCTTTCGTACGTTGAAGGGGCACCCACCCACCAAGTTTCATAAGGACGGTGAGACGCCTCGGTCCTCCGAGCAAAATAGACACGGTAACACACTACAAAGAATTTAAAGAACAGAACAGACAGACCACCGGTATTAATATATAGATAATAAGGAATATCAGTTGGGTTAATACCTAACTCAGGAGCAGTGAGTTTGTCTTTAGCATCATTTTTTATTACTCGGCATAATAATAAGTCATGGTAAGGAAAATCAGCTGGCTTAATAACTTAAGCTAGGAGCAGATGAGTTTTTGTCTTCAGTTCACAGAGACTATCTCACCATTATGTGTCACATTCCCTTGCAGGTCTTGAGTGTGGTAATTCTTCCCACAGTAACTTGCCGTTTGTACCAATGAGATGAGCCCAACCTAAAGGCAGTATCTCCTATTACATTCACTAAAAGAAGTAAGTTAACTATTGCACACCACCAACTAAATGCCAATTGGTTTTGAGTCATAAGTGGCCCCTAATTAAAACGATAAAGTGACTCGGTCGCTTAAAATGTTTACTACTTATGGACGAGCTGACTTCTGCCACCCATTCAGCATAAGACTTCCATAAGATGGACAACAGAATTTTTCGAGCTCCTGAAGCATGAAGACAACAAGTTAGTTTTGATCCCCTCTGAAACTGGCTTCTAGGGTTAATATTCCTATTCGCGTGGGGGTAAAAATTAGTAATGTAATGCATTATTCAGAAGTAAGACTCGCAGACTTTTTAATCTTGATATCGTGCGATGTGTATTGTACATAATCTTCTAACACAAAATCTGGCCCAGGAAGTTCCAGTTTGTGGTGTAACCGTGAGAGGGGAGAGATTGTTGATCAGGTCAGACATTAATCCAAGTCCTTACA
>JAMKCH010047328.1:0-11634 GCA_023653785.1 Ophioderma brevispina | reverse complement strand
GAGGAAATCTTGTTGAGAAGCAGTTACGCTTTTATTGCCTCCCCAAATGTCAATGGTCATCACGGTAACTTGCTCTTCGTTATTGTCAGTAGAATCTTATGGCATTGTTGATATTTTATTAAGAGGAACCAATTACAATTTTAACACTTAAGTGGACAAGGTGGGTCCCTAGGGACTTGCAAACTACATTTTGCCAGTTTTACGACTAATGATATACTTTTTCCGACTCATGTTTTTCGTATTTGTGTAACTTTTGGATTTGCATCTTTTCATGAAATAAAATAGTGAAATCCATTGCCTTGTTAATTAGATAATTGGTGCGGGTCCGTAGAGACCCCCCTTGTCCACCAATGAGAGTGTCATTAAAAAATGTTGATTAATTAAAACAAGTAATTTAGAATATTATTCATGTTTAAGTAATTACATATTCATGTCATCAAACAATAAATAATAATATAAAATTCAGTTAACCCTTTATTTCCTGATAGCGATTACTTTGCTTTTGCCATATCTCCATCATGGCACTGTACAAACCAATGGGAAAGTTTTACGGCAGACAATACCACCTACCAAAAATATGACATATTAAAAAATGACATTGTTTTTAATATGGGTAGATTGGACCTTTAGAACACATATTAACAATTTTTTTCATTCCACATATTTTGTGGAAATGAGGCCATGTTAATTTGTGTTCCCTTTTTTCCAAATTTGAAAATAATGTTTTCCCCTTATTTTTAGGTTTCTTTGTGGGATTTTATTGCTTAATTGTTATTGTTTTATGACCCTGCATGTGTGGTATAAATTTTGTGCAAAAATTCCTTTGGGAAAGTGGTTTCTGTATCATTCCATACATCCATGGCATTGGAAGGACTTTTTTGTGCCACTGATCCAAAATAGATTAATTTCGAGTGAGAAATTGAAAACAAAATGTTCAAATCCAAACGTACTTTATACCCTTTCTCTTTTCAAGGTCATAAGTACATAAAACATTGAAATCGATCATCCAATATCCAAATGGTATTACTGTCAATTTATGTCCGTTATGACTACGGTCATAATTAGCTCGGTTAAATCATTTGAAAAAAAAGAGAAATAAATTGAAAACCTGCAGAGTAGCTATATGAATAGGCTTTAGGTGAGTCAATAGATACTTTGCTTATGGGGATGACATGAAATGTATCATAAGAAAATGTGTTAATTGAAAATATGTTAAAAAAGTACACAGGCATTGTAAGTAGGCCGCTATTGAAATGGTTTGTCATCATGAAAGCATTTATCTAAATATGGTAATAGTGTAATTCTTATGAAGTATTTTTTTTTTGGAAAGAAAACATACATGTTTGCCTAAAACACACTCTATCGCTCTCTAACTGCAGTGGGCGGGCACTTTCGACAGTTTAGATTTTGTAATGACCAACTTTATGGCCTGTAACTGTCGTCGTTTGTGTAATTACCAGATATTAAGTAAGAGAATTTAGACGTTAACTGAACCAAGTGGCATATGTGATTTTTTTAGATATGTATGGTAAAAGGTACACAGTAAAATGCACTCTGTATTAGAAATGGGTCATTTAATGAAACTGTTTATTTTGTGGCAGGATGAAGTAGCATGCAGAAATGAATGCCTAAGTTTTGTAATTACGTAGTTATGTTTCACTGATTCTTTAAACATTTGTATGTGTCCAAAACTGTCCTATGTGTATCATGTTGCAAAACACCTTGTTTATTGAAAATAAGATGATGTACAAACACCTTTATCAATGGAAGATATATTTGTATGTAATTTTGTTATTATCTACTGACGATAACATTTTGTATTTCATTTTGTCAGTACAAGGACTTGTTATCTATTGATGGCAGTATTTGTGTCTCATTTTGTTATCAACTGAAGATTATTATTTTATTAGTGAGTACAAGCACTTATAATTTAGGAATAACCATATTATTTTGAAAAAGGTTACCTCCAATTGAAATTATTTCATTGAAAAGGTGACTTAATAACTTAAAAATGAGGGTCAATTAAATCTGTAGGCCAAATATTAGCGAAGTTATGGGCAAATGTGTGTTTGCCGTTTTTCTCAAATTTAGTGACCGGGCATGTCAATTCACTGCCATTGATTACTGTACAAAATGTATGGCAAGGGTCATTTTTACAACATGGAGAAAGGATTTTCCTTATTTAGGCGCATATTTTACAAAATCCTGCTATCACTACATGATTGTTCATGTATCAAAGATTAGGATTAATTTTTGTTTTCCCTTCATAATGATGGTTTAGGGGTTCAAATTTCAAAATTTCTCATTTTCCCCATAGGATTACACAGTTAAGAAGTTGACTTCGATCACAGGTTTTGGTTTGAAGGGAGCCCTCTATTGAGAGAATGTGGTTATGTAAACTTATATGCTGAAGATAACATTTGTGTCTCATAACATTTGTGTCTCATTTTGTGAGTGCAAATACTTTTTAGCTACCGAAGATAGTGGTTGTATTCATTTTGTTAGAACAAACAAGTTCTTGTCTACTGAAGATAGCATTTATGTCTCACTTTGTGAGTACAAGCACTTGTCTACTGAAATAGGAATTTGTGCCTCATTTTGTGAGTACAAGCAATTGTCTAATGAAGATAGGCACATGTCTCATTTTGTGGTCAAGCAATTGTCTAATGAAGGTTTTTTGCAAGAAGATAGAAGACGATACATTTTTGGTCTCATTTTGTGTTATAAGCAATGTCTACGACAGATAGCATGTCTCATTTTGTTAGAACAAGCACTTGTCTTCTGAAGCAGGGGGGGTAGGACACGACTTGTTCAATTTGGGCATTGGGGATTTCCATTGGGGAACTGTTACATGCATTTACTATGGCAGTCTCTGTCTCAGTTATATTACAAAATCTCCTCTTAAACCTTAGTTCAATACATCTTAGTAATATCATGATAATTTTGGAATCAATTATTGACTTTAAAATCCGTCTGGGTTAGTGGATTAACCCCGCTGCAAAATAGTGTAATTTCCAATAAAGGGTCATTTAGATTTAAATATTTGTGACCAGACCTAGTCTTTAGTCAAGTCTGTGTGTAACCGTTCGATATGCATAAGAGCGCTCTCCTACCATTAAGTCTTTGAAAAAGACTAGCACCCAGAAGTTGATGCCGTGTTGCTGGTAGGTTGGCATGTCCTACCCCCAGTTCTGAAAATAGTATTGTTTGTCTCATTTTGTGATTACAAGCAATTGTCTATTGAAGATAGCATGTGTCTCATTTTGTTAGATCAAGCACTTGTCTACTGTAGATAGCGTTTGTCTAATTTCTTTAGCAAATACCAACATTTGTTATTTAAAGAAGATAGCAATTGATCTTTTTGTAAGTGAGTACATGTACATACTTGACTACTGAAGGTAGCATTTTGTTAGCAAGTACAAATGCTATTTACTGAAGATAGCATTTGTATCTGATTTGTTGGGGCATATATGGACTTGCCTTCTGAAAATAGCATTTGTCCCATTTAGCAAGTACAATTGCTATCTACTGAAGATAACATTTGTATCTTATTTTGTGGTGCATACATGCACTTGCTTCTTAAAGACAGCATTTGTCTCATTCTGTTAGTGAATACAACTACTTATCTACTGAAGATGGCAATTGTATCTCACATTGTTAGTAGAAACACTTGCTGTCTACTGAAGATAGTGCTTCAATACTTATGCCACAAGAGTTTAAATTCCTGGGATTACCTTGGAGAGCGAAAGCTCCTTAACGTTGTAACCACCACAGTCCTCTTTATATGGGAGAATGACCTGGAGTGCTGAAAATTGCTCTCCCTGGACCATGTTAGGGAACACTCTATGAGAGTTGTCCCATTGTTCACCTTAATGATGAAGGTTGTATTTTTATCTTGTGTTAACCTGAATTAAGAGTGATAAATTTCATTGGGATGTCATTTTTACATCTGGTAAATTTACACTGGTTACATTTGTCATGGAAATGAGGTGAAACAGACTATTAAGTGAACACTGGGTTGACTCAGAGATTTCAAAATAGAATTTTTTGTGTAGTCATTAAAAATAGCCATCTAGAGCTAAACACAGTCACCTAAAATGCTTTTAAAAAGCATTTGGAATTAAAATTCCAAAGTTAGAGATGAATCAGATTTTCCATTTTCATGCAGTATTTTATGCACAGTATGACAGTGCCATAGGATACCATGTATAACAAAAATTCTGGATCTGGAATTTCATAACAAAGTTGTAATTTTCTATATGAAGGGCTCCGATTTGAGCTTAGTTATTTCACACAGTGATTAGTATATGGACAAGGATTATGTACATGCAAAAAACATGATTTGTTTGAAAATTGAGTGGTCCTCGTGGGGAAATCTTTGAGTCAGCCTTTAAAGACGGAAATATTTTTGGTTCCTCAAATTTATGGAACCCCATGAGTTTGATGTAGGGACAAAAGGTGTCCAAGTTGAACCTAGATTTTGCTAAGGAGGGTAACAAAACATCCATCATTGACACCATATTCCAACATAAAAAAACACCTGTGAGATGATGTAAGTCCCAGAAAATACTAATTTTTCTGGGAACAAATTAATAATTTCCGCAGAAAGCAGGCAGATGTTTATTTATTATTAATTTTTTTAACGTTTTAAAATTTCCCTCCAATGTCAAAACTTCTCTCACTCTCCAAACTCCCATTTTCATCAACTGCGTATCTTCTCAATATTCCATATTTTTCAAGGCATAATAACATAGCACAAAAAAATCATTTGATTCACTTCTACATTTCTCCATTTGTTGCATTAGACACAAGTTGGTGCCTGAAACTGTGATATTGCGTGAGATTTTTTTCAATTAAATGTGAGATTCATTAAAGTATACAAAGCATGATAGTTGACATACAAGCCAACGGTTCCAAGTAAATTATAGATGCAGGTATTTTTCATTATAATTGTATATTTCTATACTAGTTTTGACAAGAAGAGCTGGGAAATCAAATAAGAAATATTTAAGTGTGAGAAAATAGTGGTTGCCTAAACCTACTCGGGGGGGGGGGGACAAGTTACAAGCCCTATCACTAATATATGCTTTTTTTGTACCAAAACCCATTGCAGGGAGACACGGCATAAGCAAAGTGTAATCTTGAGTTAATGGAGGTGATTACGAACGCGATACATATATAGACATAATTTGTCGCTTCCTAACATATAACCACTATGCTATCGTCGGTCGGCTCAGTTTGTCCTGATCTGGGGTCATAGTACTTTATTGGAAATAGTTTATGTTGATATAATAAATAAAACACCACGTAGATTGTTTATCTGCGTCAGTATCATAGCAACCATGTACAAACGTAGCAACAATATGCATCAATTTTCTGGACATGATGATTGTTTTTGTTGTTGTCATGTTTGGGATGGCTATACCTCCAGGCCAGGACACATGTAATAATGGGCTTTTTGTTGACTTTTTTTTTTTCAAAAAAGGAAAAAAAGATGAAATCCCTACCAACATTTAAATTGTTTTCACTACTGACAGGCAGCCAGAACAAAAATAATAAAGAAGCCAAGTCAGCATTACACATGTAAAATATTTTCTTTTTTTCATTATAACGTAATGCCTAATGCCGGGTTTATTATTACAACGTCATACATGCAAAACATGACGATGACGCTTACATGCTGAATGTTGCATAAAAATTATATGAAGTCAAGGGTAGAGCCTGATAACAATAAGCTATCAAAAATTGATCATCAATCATTTAAACATAGTCAGTAGTTTGTGAGTCGGACTTCAATCATCCATTCATATGTTCAATCATATTCAATCATTCATCATCATTTAGAAAATTAGTGGAGAAATCATTATTGAAAGAATCCTTCAAGTCAAGGTATAAGTCATTCATTTGACCAATCATTTGACCCAAATCATTAGTTTAATGGTATATACAAGTCAGATGCAGATGTTATTTTCATTATTAATGTTTTTAAGAATGCCACATTACTCATTTTCCATGGCAAAATGTGAATTGTTGTAAGTTAAAGTGGCATTTGTGATTTCAGCACCTTTGCTTTATCATTGATCACCCTAGGGGGGGGATATCCTTGAGAAAAGCTTATTTTCAAAATTGCAGTAGTTGGTGATCCTGATTTTGCGGTTTTGTGTTATGAGCAATTTCTTGTTTCCAACGGTCCATAGGCACTGTGCTGTAATATCTGTCCATTTCGGACGGAAAATCAAAATTGCGGATTTCTTACATCGCCATACGTCCAAATTTGCACGTAAGATTGGGCACACATGGTTACTAGGCTAAACACGTTCAGATGAATAAAACAATCTCAACATTTTTAGGTAAGTCGGGGGGAGAGGATGTGGATCACGAAATGCCCTTAAATTTTGGACTACCTTTTCATCTCCTTTGGAAGATTTTCTTTTGAAGCTATCCCAGCCCTGCCTTCTCTTATACAGCACCTCAGCCAAACATGGTCACCTGTAAACAATTTAACATCTCTAAAAAAACATTGTGAAGTGAGATATGTGCCTATACTGGCATATTTTAAATATATTTATATATAAGATTTCCAAAGCATCTGTGTTGCCTGCATTATCATGAAATCATATGGAGAGATGGGTTGTTCTATGTGAGATGTGTACTGTTTTGTTTCATTTAACATGGAAGTACCCAGAGGGTGTTTTGAATAAATCCCACAATGCATTGCAATGTGCCTATACTGTACTGTACTAAACACACATCAGTACTTAGGGATAAAAAGTGTTCAAGAAGTTTAAGAACCACAAGGCATTTCATACAAGTACTAGCTCCTTGTGGCCTAAAATGAGTGTAAAAGTCAGGGTTTTTATGTGTTAAGAATAGGATTTTTGTGGGATCACATGACCTTGTTGAAGTGAAATTTCCCAAAACTGGTTCATCGTGGGATTGACTCAATACACCCTCTGGGAAGTACCCAAAAGGTTAAAGGTGAATGACCTGATTAATAACCTCTTCTCGCACTTCACCTCATCAGAATTGAGGTTTTGGTATCAAAAGAAAGCACATATTTTTCTCATAACTCCAGTAAAATTTGAGGCCTGTTTTCTTATGATCAAAAAGTTCCCAAATGTAGTCGACCACACTATGACCATGTGTACTATTCTGTGGGCAATTGTAATACACATTAATTGCTTCTAATATCCAAGACTGCTGGAACAATCTAGCTCAAAATTTGGATTTGGATGTTTATATTGGGCACATTTACATTGTACTCTTAGCACCTACTCTGTACCGTGTGCTTTATTCTGTTAATGAAATAAAGCATTTGGTATAGCATAGGTGCAAATGGTATGTAATTGTACCTTATGTTGATATGCCTACATGAGAAATAGAAAACATGAGAAAACACAAGAAACAGAAAACATGAGGAATAGAAAACATAATAGAGAACATGATAGAAAACATGAGAAAATAGAAAACATGAGAAATAGAAAACATGATATGTAAATATGCCTTATGTTGATATGCCTCCATGAGAAATAAAAAAAACTTGGAATGAAAAAATCGGACCACCCACTTTATCAAGTCGTAATATTTTTGTGTGATATGCAAAGCAATAATAGTGCATTTTTAAAGAGCACCCATAATTTTCAAAATTTTTGATTTTTTAACAAACTTGTGTTGGTAATTATCTAGTAAGCTATACTGTAAAAGCTTGAAGCATTTGAATCTCTACAAAATTGTTAATTCTGAATATAGAAAAAGGTTTAGAGTTTTAAATCATTGCCATTTTCATTACCATTTTATATTGTCAATTTATGGAATAAATTCTGCAATGCAGACCGCATTGCAAAATTCATAAAAATGAATGGAACTTGTTTTACTATCCTGAGAGAGAGAGAGAGAGAGAGCATACGAAAAGTACATTGACACCAGCATATAAGGATTGAGGCATTAATCATTATGTTGCTGTAATTGTATTGCTGTCTGGCTTAGCAATCAAAAGTCACCTATGAAATTTTGACTCAAATCGCCCTTAATTTAGCAAAAATTTTACAAGCACTCAATATATATATATATTTTTAAAGAAATACCACTTTGGGCATTTTCACAGAGCTGAAATTCTGATTCTATTGTTTTATAATAACCATCAGTTGATTCTATTGTCAAAATTATTTGTATTATTTTGAGGCCAGGCCTGCACCCCTTTACGCAGGCAGCGCGCTAACGTCTTAACACCACGGTTTGACTTGTGCTAGTGAGGCGTATTGCCCTTTAACCAGAGGGAGTATTTGTATTATCATCAAATACAATGGAGGAGTAAATTGTATTACTACGCTTCACTGCTTTGTAGCAAACTGTTGTGCTGATAGCAAAATAGTTCTACAATGTCTGTGGAGGAGAGGAAGGGGGAAATAAATAAACGGCTAGCTAGGCAATGCGACTAAATCAGGCACTTTTTGGTAAAGTGCTAAATGTCAACAGGAATGGGGGGAATTAGATGTAACTTTTAGGAGGAAATGCAGTTTTGATGCACCCACAGGTGTGTTTTAGAGCTCATCTGAGAGATATTGGTAACAAAATGATGCTTCTGGGGCATTATAAAATGCAAATTATGCATCGGGAGCATAAAATTGGGCTTATGCGAGCCTCGCTTCTACCCTTGCAGCCCTATGAATGATGGCAATATCTTTTTGTTTAATATTTTCTTATGATGGTTTTTGTTCCATTTCGGACTGTTACTATAGTAATTTCTGTGAGGGATGGGGTAATCACTAGGATTGACTATCCTGGGTTTAAAATGCAGTTTAACCCAGGTTAAAAAAAAGTAACCCAGGTTAATTCCTTATTAACCCGTTGGACCCTGAAGGTGACTATAGTCACTCAGAGATTTCAAAATTTCCAAATAATGCATTTTCACTACCATATTTGGAATTGGAATGAAAAAAGGCATTTCAAAATGCCCTGTGGTAATTTGGTGAGCTATCTGAAAAGCTACTGACTTATGTGTAATATCCTTTACAGAATCTACCAGGATTAAACACTGTGTATTAACTTTATTCAACTTGGTTTTTAACTGGATTTAAAACCATACACTTGTGCCCATTTAACAGTAACAACCTTTAGATTTCAGGCTTATGTGGGTGCAGGTGCATAAGAGACATAATGCCTAACTTTCCCCATCTTGTGTGGAAAGTTAGGCATTGTCTCTTATGCATCTGCACCCGCATAAACATGAAATCTATAGGTCGTTAGTGTTTATGAATCCCAATTAAACTGAGTTGAAACCATTTTAAACTAGTTAAAAAAACGATTCAAATCCAGTTAAAACGTGTTAAACCCCAGTTTAACACTTGTTTGCTGGGTTTAAAAGGCTGACTCAGAGATTTCCCGAAGATGTCGCCCTCAATGTTCTAACAAATCTTGTGCATATACATAATGCTTGTCCACGTACCAATCACTATGCGAAATAGCTAAGCTAAAATTGATGTCCTTCAATAAACTAACACAGGTAATAAAAAAAAACAACTTCCGGATTTGGAATTTTATTATACATAGTATTCTATGGTACTGTCATACTATGCATAAAGGTTTACTACATCAAAACGAAAGATCCGATTCATCTCCAACTTTAGAATTAAGCAATTTAGGTGACTATCTCAAATTTTTTAACTATCTTTAATGATTGCAAAAAAAAAAATATTTCAAAATCTCTGAGTCTGCCTTTAAAGAGACATGAGGACATTTCTAGAAAAAATACAATACGATAGCAGGCAAGTTCAAAACAAGGTCTGCGGTTTTCTTTTGTACTTGTTTGTCCAATAAACCTTCAAAATGTTATCAGTAGGTGGTCTACAACCGATTCTGTACAATTTGAGAGAAATTTGTATCCTCAAAAAAATCTCCTCCTGTCACTTTAACTAGAATTTAGACATGGGTCTGGGGATGTAGCACAAATGTGGGTGTCACCCTTTCAGGTATCTTGTGTATACAAAGATAGCCACATTTTGTTTAAAATGAGCAATTCTTTTTATAAACTGTGTACATTTTTTTTGGGTAAAAGTCGGTTCAATTTCTTCTGACCAAAGCCAAAATTAACTTTTGGAATTATTTTTGAAAAGATATCAAATTTGTTAACAAATGGACCTAAATCTGAATTTTACATTTCTTGGAAAATTGCTATACATTTGGGACCAACTTCCAATTTCTTGGTGGTGCATTCCTACTCAAACAATGCGGAGAGCCTTGACAGGGAGTTACAGCCTGGGAAAAAGACTCTTTGACTGAATATCAACTAAACATTCTACTTCTGTTGGATCTCATCGATGCCGAACAGTCTGATCTCACATGGCGCTCTATTATGTTTGATTTACCAAGGGGGGTCCTTTCCTTTGCAGTTCGTGCTACGATTGATTTTTTGCCTACGCTTTCCAACTTGAAATGCTGGGGGAAAAGAACCAATACCAGATGCCAGAATTGTAAGAACACTGAAACGTTATCTCATGTTCTCAATTCCTGTTCGGTTGCCCTTAAACAAGGCCGTTATACCTGGCGGCATGATTCAGTTCTTCATTACATTGTTTCTTTGTTAAACTCATCTGTAAATGTTAACACTAATGTTAAAATATATGGTGATATTAAGGGAATGCTGTACAATCCCACAGAGCCTTCTTCCAACTAGTCAACATCCCGATCTGTTCTTGATTAACGAGTCTACTGGCAAAGCGATGATGATAGTTGAGCTAACTGTTCCTTTTGAACAGAACATAAAAAAAGCTCATGATTTTAAGTGCAACAAATACAGCAGCCTAGTGTTAGATCTTAATTCAAGGGGTATCACCACAAACCTTGTTTGCTTTGAAGTAGGCTCTACTAGGGGACTGATAACAAAAGAAAATAAAACTTCATCTTCGATCAATTTTTAAATTTATTGAGACTTCCTTGCCCAAATCAGTTGCCAAAGATATTTCTAAGAGTGCTCCATTATGCTCATATGCCATATGGAATAGTAAAAATGAAACCTTGTGGGATGAAATCTCATTATTAAAATTGTAATATGCTCTCATCTAGGTTTGCTTTACCTGGTCCCCTCTGATCACACCTTTAAGGTGTTTTATAAATATATGTATTTTAATGTTTTAAAGTTTGTAAATTGTATTCGTAAAGTGCTGTTTACCCTGCTTTGACCCACGTTAACGTTGATCGTTGGTGTGTCGATCTTGCCCTGGGTATTATGTATGTTTTTTAACCATTGTTAATAAAGTAATGAATATAATTAGCATATCCACAATCATTTGTAATGGCTTGTGGTGGTGTCAGGATTTATTCAACTGAGTAAGCTGATCCAGGGCCGTGTGTATCCATGATACGGACGCTCCTAACATGGCCCGCTTTTTTGAGACTGGGGGTGGATTAGGAACAGTAAGGGGTTTACACTGACTGCGATGTACATGTACAGTTGTGACTCTCTGTACACGGGACTGACGGCTTAACATCCCCTCCGAAGGACGGGATGCTTTCATGATTCATTTGCCCAATTCCAAGTGAACCATGAAGGAGAGCGGTATTCTGTATTTAATCAATAGCTCATATACAGATCAAATCCAGAATTGAGCACCCGAATAAATCCCAGCAAGTGACCCC